>VZTX01027642.1:8843-32062 GCA_013400915.1 Pardalotus punctatus
GCTGCCCGGCTCCCCGCGGGTGGCGTGGAGCAAGCTCGACGCTTTCCTCAGCCCTGGCAGGATGCTGCCTTCCTCTCGGACCCAGCTGGGGCTCTTCTTCATCCTACTCTGCCCCGCTAACATCATCGGGCTCTGGTGGTGAGTAGAACATCCCGGGGGGGGAGGGTGGGGTGTGAAGCAGTAGGGTGCATAGGGTCCCTCGATCTCCGGGGTGGTGTCCTCCCCCCAACTTGAGGACAAGACTCCCCTACACCCAGGCACCATTTGGGTGGGAATTGCTGCTCACTGGCTGTGTGGATCCATATTGGGGCACCCACATGCTGTCAGGGTTCCCCAACAAGTGCCTTGGGGACAGCAGGCTGGGAGACCCCCAGGAGTATAGGGCACACAGGTCTTGTAGTGAGAGTTGCATTCTGCCTCTCTGCACCCCAAGCCCACAGTCCGGGAGGGTGGGAAAAGGGGCTTAGTGGCCTCCAGACCCCTCCGATAAGTCAAATTTAATTAAAAACCCAAGGGTCCCTACAGTGTCCCCCCTGAATGGTGGCCTGGACACAGCAGGGACAAAACCTCTATTTGTAATGGTGCCTTCATCAAAGGCAGAGATGGTGCCTTGCAGGATACTAGAGGGGGTGGGGGATTCATTACAGGCACAGAACTGGGACCCAGCCTTGGAAAGCCCAGGTATCTGTCGAAACATGAACTATTTAAATCTATTAAGAATTTCACCCAGCCTGTCTTTATCCGGTTTTAAGTGCCTAGATTCCAGCTCCCCGGCATGCCGTCCGGGCTATCATTCATTATCTGAGGCTATTCATCTCCACATTGTCACACTCTTTTGACCCCTAAAATAAAGCTCTCCATAAGCCTTTCCCCTCCCGGTCCCCTGCCTGCCCACCAGTGATTTATTCCACATCTCCATTCCCTTTGCTAGCCCTGGCTCCAGGGGTGCAGTGGGGGCCTTGGTGAGTGTGAATGGTGCTGTTACAGTCAGTCATACATCAGCTGAGAGTTTGTCCCTGGAGCCCAAGCATTGTGTTTATTGCCAGGCAAGAGTTTAACAGGGGTCTGAGAGGGACTTGCCTTGGGTTTTTTGCTAGAGGAGGGGAGAGCAAGGTAGGGTGAACCCTGGCTGAGGCAGGGTGCGTGTGGAGTGTCTCCATGCTCCCTGCCACCTACCTCAGGGTAGCTGTGCCATTTCAGGATATATGCCCTCCCTCCTGCTGCCTGAGACCTGTTGTTTTTCCCTGGCTAATTCTCAGACACACATACAGCTGTCCTTTTAGCTGTTTGTGATTTCTCTGCCCCATCTTCATCAATATCTCCAAGCTCTTGCCCTGTGCTTCAACTTTGAGGACATCTGCCTATGGCTGGAGCAGGTAGAGGTGAAGCAGAAATTCATTTTGCCTTAATTTCAGGGGCAGGCAGACAGCACTGAGAAGGGCAGGGTGCTGGGGTACCAGTGCCCCTCTCCCCGGCTGCTCAGAGCTGTGTCTCACCGTGGAATCTGGGTCCTGCTGGTGCCATGTGTATGCTGGCAGGGCTGATTTGGGGAGGTTAGAAGGATTTAGCAGAGGAGGGCAAGGGGTCAGACTCGTTTTTTCTTCTTTTAATAAAGAAGAAAGGAACCTTTAATTTAGGAATAATTTGAAAAACTCCACTCAGTAGAGTGACTTTAGGGGGATCACCAGCTCATACTCTGCTTCACTCCGTAGTCAGCGAGCTGGGAAGAGGTGGTGGGTGGATGAGGCCACCAGCACCACCAAACAGATGTGCCAGGCTTCCTGGGACAGGGCACAGGAGCAGCTGGCTGATCCATGAACTGCTTCCCTCAGAGTTTGGGGTTATGGCCCCTGGCTGAGATCCTCGCAGGGAGCCCTTGCTGTGCAGAACAGAGAAGTCTGCGTGCTGCCTCGGCCCCTTGAGCCAGCTCACAACAGACATCTTCCCATGTGCCTTCTCCTGGTACTGGTCCCCTCTCCCAGGTCTGGGTAGCACTCGTGTCTGTGGGTTTTGCTTTTGGTGGGGACTAGTTCAGGGGTGCAGCTGTGTGTTGTGCCTGAGTTCTGGGAAGACATAGGACTGGTGGCATTGACAGAGCTGTTCCTTACTGTCACTCTCACTGATGCATAGGGACTTTGGTGGCACATCTTCATGTGCATTTTACCCTGGCCAAGAAAGAAATGCCTTTACTACTCCCCCATCCCACCCCTGAGTACCTTAGCTGTGAGATAGGGGAGGATACAGAGGTTGCCTGTTTGAGCCAATTTTTTCCCCCACTGATTAACTAATTTGTGAGAGTGGCATGGTGGGCTGTAGCTGGGCTGGATCCCAAGAGGCACAGTCCCAGCCCAGGTGTGCAGCCAGGGCTGACCACTCATGGTTGGTAACTGTGCCCATTGGGATCCTGGCAGATGGCTGCATCTATGGAAGAAGATTCAGATATGATGTACAAGCACTGACATCCTGCTAGTGATATCATAGCCTGAGAAAGAGCATCCTTATTGTGTTAGGATGTCCTCAGAGAGCTCACTGAAGACACAGATCTTTTCATGGAAGAAGGAAACAGGCTGTGGTCAGTGCCAGTGGAAGATATGTCACTCACGTGCTGCTGGCACCTTGATTAGTGCCAAGCTTCAGGGAGTAGGCTCTCCTTGCACCCACCAGCTCTGTAAATTCTCTTTCTTCCTCCTCCCCTATTCTTAACACATTTCTTGCTCAGGTCCTTGTGCAACAGAGATTTCTCCCTGAGCAAGACAGATAGGGACTGCCTGGGGCCCCTGGGCTGGCCCAGAGGGTGCAGGGATACAGAGAAGGCAAACTCAGTGTCTGAGAAGCCCCAGGCAGGTTCAGAGCAGGATTTCAGCCAAGCTGGTTTGCAGTTGGGCTGTGCTTGCAGAAACAGAGGCACAGTGGTGATGGGGGCAAGCAAAGCCAGCTTCCTGGTGCCTGTTGGGTCTCCATGGGCATGGCTGAGAGCAGTTGGGAGATGGAAGAGGGAGCAAGGGAGAAAATCATCCCAGCTAAAATGTACTCTGCTCCAGCTGTGGGTCTGAGGGGCCCCAGAGGGATGGACATCTGCCCTCCATCCCCTTCCCATCCATGCACAAGGGCAGTGCACATCCAGATTTTCATGGGACATCTTCAGAGGCACTCAGGAGGGACCCATCCACCAGCTCCCATGGCTGTACGCTTGCTTGAGGGTCCCAGTGCCATGTCCCTCAAGCCACACACGCCAGGTGGTTTCATGCACCAGTGGTCTCTCCTTCTCTTTCACTGCCCTGAGCAGCACTCACACTGCAAGGGCAAAGCCTGTAAGGGCAGGCTGCTGGCCTCGAGGGCGCTGCCTGCGTGTCTTGGGGTGAGCATTGTGAGTCACCCCCTGGGCTTGCTGACCCACAGTTGCTGACCCATGGCACCCAATAGACTGGGTTGCCCAGCCATCCTGGGCATGCCTTCACCCCTGGAGCAGCACCATATGGGCAGAAATTAATCTCCCATTGGGGGAACCCCTGCCTGGTGGCATCTCCCTGTGCTCTTGCTGGGGCAGCTGCTGACTTGCTGGGTTTTTCAAAGGGACAATGTTTCTCTTGCACTCCTTGAGATGACAGCTGGCTTCAGCATTAGGCTACTTGTTTTTTCCCACAAAGGCAGCTGAGCTTTCCCCAATGCCATCCCTCGTCCAAGCTCCTGGTCACATCTACTCTCTCATGGTGACACCAGGTTCCCCAGCCATGCCCTACACATACCCCAAACTGGAGGATTTGTCTGCACTTTGCATCAGAGGCTTGACCCCTTCAAAGACCCCTCATGCAGGAGGGTACTGGGCAGAGTTGGGCACACCCCGACATCTACTCAGGCTTTGCAGGGTCCTGCCACCACATGTGGCACCCACATTTGGGCATGAACTAGCCAAGTCCTCATGCTACCCCAGCTCCAGCCTCTGTCAACACCCAGAGGAAGGACACAGTGACCATGAGTGAATGGACTTCTTTCTTCTTATCCCAGCCCTTCCAGGGTTTGGACATGGCTTTAAGACCAGCACCTCTGCAGGTGCATGCTCCCTCCATCCCCCTGGTACCTGTAGCACAAGCTTGGGCAGCTCCTGCTCACAAAAGCCTGGCCGCAGCATGACCCCGCAGTTAGGAGGTCCATGGGTTGGTGCAATGCCATGCCAAAGCCTCTTTCCTTTAGGCAGTGTCTCAGCTGTTTGCATGCCATCCTTGCCAAAGAGGTGTAAGGAGGAGAGCAGGGAATGGAGTCCCCCTTCTCTTCCCAACCCACAGCATTTCCTGCTCCCTCAGTGCCCTGGGTGCTGCTCAGCAGCCAAACCCTGGCTGTGCCCCCCAGGGCAGTGACTTGCTGCTTACTCACCACACCCTCATGGGCCTCCTGCTCTGTTTTCCACACTTGGCTGCCCCGGTTAGTGGCAGCACCCACGCATCGCCCCGGGTGAGGGGCTGAGTGCCTGCCACATGCCTGCATGGGCTGTAGGGAAAGGTGGATGGGTGAAAATTCATCTGTGTGTCCCCCTTGCCCTGTTTGCACAGCTTGGAAAGATGGATTCCCTTTGGGTTTGACTTCCTTGTAGGGCTGTCACTCAGTGTGACATGATTTTGTGGGACGTGAGGTGACATATGCCCCAGGGATGGACATCAGTTCTCCAGGGCTGTCATCCTGCAATTCTTACCATTCCAGGTGGGTGCAGAATCACCTGTGGGCTCAGAGTAATGACCCAGGTACCCTAGTACCCTGCATCCCCCTCCTGAAGGTTTCCAGAGGCTGGGATAGAGACCAGCACGCAAGGCAAGACACAGCCTTACTACCCCAGAGCAGAGACCCCTTGCCACCTGGCACTGGCCAGGCAGCAGTACTCAGTGGGTGCAGACCCCTCAGGTCCCACATGGAGCTGGTATGGCACAACCACTGCTCTCCCTTGGGGTTTCTAGGCCATCAGGACCATTTTTCACCCAAGATGCAGGTGCCACTTTTGAAGGCTGACTATCCTCTTCCTCACTGCATGGTTCTACCAGCCTCACTCCCTTGGCTTCCTGCAAACTGGAACCCCACTGGCTCCCCTCCATCATGGTCTGCTGGCGGGGGCCAGAAGTCCTGCTCCATGTCATCCCCATGCCCAAGAAGATGGTGATTTGGCCCAGGCTCCTTGGTCCATGGTTTTGGCTGGGAATGAGACTGGGACATACTGCAGGCTCCATGACCATGAGCTGAGCTGGAAAAAATGGTGATTATGGCTCTTAGGAGACCCCGTCTCTGTTGCAGCAGGCCCAGCATCCAGAGCAGAGGCGTTGCATCAGAAGCCACAGTAACTCCTGTTTGATGTGCATCACTGGGATGTTCATCACAGCTCAGGCTGCGGCTGTGGCAGTCTAAGGGGTGACAGCAGTGGGTGGGCAGTGGTTTGCAGCCCCTTTTCTGTGCCTCAGTCTCCCCTTTCAGCAACGGGGGTTGTTTCCCTTACACAGGCGTGCTGGGAGGTTGGAAAGTGGGGCTCGTCATCCCATCAGCTTTCGGGGCAAGATGCAGCCCTCTGGCAGTGGTTCTGGCAGCTAGCAAAGGGCTCCAGGGGCAGGTGGGAGGGATGCTGTTGAGCTGCTGAGCCTGGATGGGGGCTCCTAGGCGGGAGGTGGTGGGGGCCGGGGTGCCCCAGGCAAGTTGCGGGGAGCCGGGCTGGCGACCCTGTTCCCTCGCCAGGGCAGGGGGAGGAGTGCCTGGCGGCAGAGGTGGGGCACCTTAATTGTAGATGCGGGAGGCCTTGGAGCGGGACAAGCTCAGGCAGATCTGGGCCCTGCGCTGGAGCTCTTGCCAAAGTGGTAGCAGTTTGGCAGCATTTTTCTTGCCCTTGTCTCCCCCCATTCTCCCCCCCTCTCTGAACCCTCCAAAGCAAAACAGCTCTTGGGCTCCTGGCAGCCTCCCTGTGCCAGAAAGTGGAGCCCAGCGGAAATTAATATTGTGCTGGACTTAGGCAGCCCACCCCATGCCTTGTTGGTATGGACAGAAATCTCCTGTGCTCTCCCGCCAGCCTTGCTGCTGCCTGGACCATGGGTGGGGACCCCCGTGGAGCCGGTGAGCCACCCACCACCCCCCAGACCTGCAGGGCTGAGCTCTTCTTCCCGGCCTGATCCAGCGGGCCGGGGTGAGCCGCAGTTCAGTATTTGATCTGACAGCCCCAGGGGGCTGGCGCATCGTTTTTATATGAGTACAAAGAGTCATCTCTTAATGAAAGTCCCATCCTGGCTCCCCCTCTTCTCCTCCCCACTGGTGGAGGCAGCCAAACCTCCACCATTCTGCTGTAGATGTTGGGACCCCATGGTCACAAAGGACAACAAGCTTGGAGGCCAGCATGGAGGTTTGGATCCCTGTGTGGTCATCATGGGATAGGACTGGACAGATTTTCTGGTCACTTTCCATGTGGGCCTCAGTTTCCCCATTTATGGGGGACCTGTGCCAGGCAAACTCTGTGATGCTTCCCTAGCTACCCCATCCCTTTGCAGATGTGCCTGTGAATTGTGCAGCAAAAGGAAATTGAGCTGCTGGGAGCAAAGGGAGATGGGTTCTCCCTGGCAGGAGTGTGGGCTTGCCTCAGTTTCCCTGCTGGGAGTTTCCTTTCCAGGCTGTCCCTCTCTGTTGAGCTGTTTCACCTTTAAACCTCCAGCCAAAGCATAAGGGCTCCTTTCCCAGGCTGTGCAAGAGGGTGCATTGTCTCCAAGCCCAGCTGGGATCTGGTGGGCAGGAGATGCAGGCAGATGGGGAACGTGACATGGGGCAGGGGGATCCTGGCAGGGCCTTGAGTTCAAGCAAAGGGGAATTTGCACTGGGGACAGGATTGTAAGCAGAGTACTGCAGCCTGATGTCCCAAACAGAACCCCCCAGCTGCGCAAGTGAAAAGGAAACCCAGAAGACAGTTAAACACTGAGATTCAGCTTGTGATTTTTGAGCCCCTGGGGCTTGGCCAGACTATAAAGCTCTGGGTTTGGAAGCTGTGCAGCTGATGCTCTCCAGTGAGTGGGGCTGAAGGCAATGCAGGCTGCCCAAGCACTGGTCCCCAGGGAATCCCTGGGAATGTAGCCTCACAATAGGCATCTCTTCGTCCTGGGGTGTGCTGAGTCCTGCCCTGAGGTTCTGTGGGCACCCATGGCCAAGAAAATCATGTTGAGTAGGGTGAGCTCTGAGCCCACAGGAGCAGCGCTGGAGGCAAGGGTGGGCTGAGTGAGGCTGTGTTTAGGGTGTGCTAAATCCATGTGGCCCATGGCTCTGGAGTTGCCCATGGCAGAGCTGGAGGATCGCCCATGTCAGCACGAAGCAGGGTGCTGGTGGGCTGTGCAGCTGCATGAGCTGTGCAGTGGAGGGCACTCCAGGTGAAATGTGTGGGGAAAGTACAGGAGTTTCTGTAGTCAGTGGCACACCAGGGAGCACAGTGTTGTGCTCAGACTTTGCCCCCAGGCCCAGAGAGCCAGGCACCTCACTCCAGCTGTGCTGGCAAGGAGGAGCTGCCTCTGACGTGGGCCCAGACAAGACTTGCCCTCCCTCACTGGCATTGGCAGAGCTGGAGATGCCACCTGCATCCCTCCCTTGCACTCCTGCATCCGCCTGTAGCTCCATTCCCTGGAGTCAGTGCCTGGATTTGGGGAGCTGAGTGCAGGATCCTGGCCAGCAGCCAAGGGGCTTTATCACAGGCAAGGTCACTCATCCAGTCTCCCACGGGGTTAAGCAGCGAGCCCCTGTGGAGAGGGGGAGACACACCGAGAATGCTGGCTGGGCTCCTCACTGTGTCCACAGCTCTGGGACATGCAGCTACATGGGGCATCAGTCACATGGCAGTGCCAGGGCTGTGTTGGGTCAGTGCCAGCCCCAAAGAGCAGGTGCTGAGAGCACAATATTTCTGCCATCTCCCATCGGGGACACCACCATCACCCCCATGGATGTCCCCAAGGATGTAGAATGGTATGTGCCAGCATCATCCCACAGCCAGCCCCATGGTTGGAGATCCCCACATTCCATGACTGAATGGACAGGGCAAGGTATCTCCTGGGTGATTCACCCATACGTATTGTCCTGCCCCCAATGCATACCTCTCTCTGTCCTCTTGTCACCCGGGCTCAGCACAGAGGTGGCACTGTCCTGCAGCCCTGCTCTGTCCCTGAGGGTAGGTGGGGTCATGTCCCATCCACACCCTGGTCTCTCCTGGGCTTGGGTGCTGGTTTTGCTCTGCTCGCTGTCCCCTCCTTCAGGGCAGTGGGGAGCCCCCTGGTCATGGACCCCAACAGCATCTGCCGCAAGACGAAGCGGCTGGCAGGGAAGCAGGCAGAGCTGTGCCAGCTGGAGCCAGAGATTGTGCAAGAGGTGGCCAAGGGCACCAAGCTGGGCGTCCGGGAATGCCAGTACCAATTCCGCTTCCGCCGCTGGAACTGCACCAGCCACAGCAAGTACTTCGGCAAGATCCTGCAGCAGGGTAAGACAAGTGCTTCCTCAGCTTCCCATTTCCCAAAAAGACTCCAGCCAGGTCATGCACCTCCCTGGGACTCCTGGAGAAGAGTCTTGGCGTTCAAGCCTGTGTGTGTGTTGTGTGTGTGTGTGTGTGTGTGTGTGTTGTGCGTGTGTGTGTAGGGGGTTGCTCAGTGCTCCCCGGTGCAGTCACGCTGAGGTTTTACTGCCGGGACATGTCTCCCCGTGTTGTAATGAAGCAATTACCAATGCTCCCAGACAGTGCGGGGCTTCATGAAGCCCAAGAATGCACCCTCGTCTGGCAGTGATTTACTGCTCCCCTGGGACCCCAGGGTGTGCTGGGGGAAGGGGCCCAGGTGGGAGGCAGTGCACAGCCGTTGGGAGCTGCCCCTCGCCCTGTGGGTGCCCTTTACATCCCTCCTGCTGGCCTTGCAGGGAGCAGAGGACAGGGGTGTTTGTCCCCTGTCTCTTGTCCCTGGATGGGCACCCTGATGTCACCCTGAGGTACAGGGTTGGTGGCAGGAAGGTATGTGCAGGTCTCAGCCAGGTGCATACAGTGGTCCAAGACCAGCCTAGCTGCTTCAAAATCAGGGCAGGAACAGAGCAAGAGGGCATCCCTGAGTGTATAAGGGATGGGAAAGCCCTGCCATGTTCCTCAGGGAGAGAGGCTAGGAGTAGATGGCGCTTCAAGCAAGGGGGAATGTTTAAAGCACCTTGGGCTAGTCGGATCACTTAGTGGGAGGTTAGTCCTGCCCCTCCTTCCTCTGTTGGTCCCTGTGCTATGGCAGATGAAGATGCTGGACCAAGCCCCAGTCTCCTCAGCCATCACATCTGTTGGTGAATGGCCAGCCCAAGGTAAAGTGGGTATGTTCTTGGGCCATGCAGGGAGGGTCAAGGTGGCATTCCTGGAGACATTGGAAAGGGTGGAGTGCCCTGGGTACCCAGTTGGCTGCAGGTAACAGTGGCAGTCAGAGCTGAAGCCCTGAAGGAGACACTGGCTCATTGGAGGGGCATAGGCTCATTTAAAAAGCTGGTTTGCACGTGTGGGTTTCCCCCAACACTGGCAGGTGTATTCAGTCAAGAGACAGAGAGTCAGGGCACATGGGGGACTCTCCTGCCTCTGGAGTCACCTATTTTCACCACAACATAGTAGTGAGGCAGGTGGGATCTGTGCCAGGCAGGGAGCCAGGGTGGAAGCAGGTTGGTGCCAGAATGCAGAGCCAGACCAGGTGGTGAGTGAAAGGTACTGGCGGATGAGCTGCTGGATACCTGGGAACAGCTTGTGTTGGAGGAGGCACAGGCACATCAGGCATGGGGATGCTGAAGGAGCCACCACATGGCTGAAGGGTCCAGTCTCACTGCTGGGGTGGTAGAGATAAGCAATGTTGGGGGAACAATGGTGAATTTGTGAGTGCCGGGCACTCTGAGGACATGGGACATCCCAGCTAGAGGAGTGGAGGTCCCCAGAGCAACAAGATGGGTGTCAGAAGCCTTCAGAGGTGCCAGAAGGCACCAGCCTCCCTGTAAGCCTGCAGGGACTGCATAAAGTATCCCAGCATTTTTGGGGTTCCCAGCTCCATCAGATGAGTACCTCCTGTCCAATGTCCTTTTCTATCCAAGGATGCTGCAAACCTCCTGTTCCTGGCCGTGGCCTCTCTGGCACAGTCATGGCTGTCCCCTCTTCCCTTGCTGCTGTCTGTGCCAGGTGCGGCATGCCGGGGCAGGCTGGCTTGGGGGCAGCCACGTGTCTGGAGGAGCTGTCAGAGGAGCAGTATCCCCCAGGGCCTGGCTGGCAGGGTGGCATGGGGATCTCTGCCAGCTGTGGGCTGCCTGCCGAGGGCTCTGCTAGCCCCAGGTGAGAGCAGGCGGGTGGTTGCATGGCTTGCAGGTACAGAAGGGCCTGGGGAAGGGGGTGGCATCCCCTGGGTGGCACTGCCAGAAAGGCACTGGTGTGCTCAGTTCTTGCTAACAGCAGAGGGATTCAGGTGCTGCGTGGGTTTTTGGAGGAGCTGCTCATGGAACTGGAGCCCTGGTATCCCTCTTCCTGCAGCTCCCTCAAGTCAGAATACTGAAGATGGAGGGATGGGACACCACCCCCAAAACTCACCTTCCCTTCCATCCCCACGAATCCCCTGCATGCCACCACCCTGGGCCAGACCTGCCCTGGCATTTGGGTGGGCAGGGGTTTGGCTGGCATGGAGCAGGGGGAGGGCAGAAGCCCCCTGAGCAGGGTGCTGCACCCCCGCTGCCAGAATCCCCCGCTGGCTGCGGCTGCAAGCGGCAGGTCCAGGCAGGGGAAAGATGCTTGGAATTCATGTCCTGGAGCAGAGAGAGACAGAAGCAAATACTAATAATAAATAATCCTGCAGGGTGGAGGCTGTGCCGGTGGAGAGAGGGGGGCAGGCAGCGCCCCATGGCAAAGAGGGTAGGGGAGGAGAGCAGGCAGCACAGCTTCATCACTGCCACCCTGCAGAGGGGTGAGTTGCACCCTCTGTATCTCTCACAGCATTTCTTTCCAGGTGCCACTTTGGAGCTGGGGATGGGATTTTTACTACTTGGAGGAATATTGCAGAGTAGTGTGAGGAAGGTGTGGGTACCACGTGGTCACCTGGGACCACTCTCTGCTCTCCAAGCTTCCCTCTTTCCTCTGGGGCAGCACCCAGACTTGCAAGGGGAGACAGGGGACTCATTGCCTCTCCACGGCTGAGTGGAAGAACACTAGCAGGACCTGACCATTCCCCAAAGTCTTCATATCTTCTTGCAAGAGGCAGCTCCTGCCCCAGGCAGCCTGTTCTAGGGTGGGTCATCACCCAGGGAACAGCACTGAGTGCATATGAAGAGGGCGAAGGGGGGGTCTGAGCCCCCATGGGATGTCAGCCAGGGTGGATGGGGCTTTGCTTGCTGGAGCTGCCCCCACATCCTGGGCCCGTCCTGTTCTTCTACAGATATCCGTGAGACAGCCTTCGTGTATGCCATCACAGCGGCCGGGGTGAGCCACGCCATCACGCAGGCCTGCAGCATGGGCGAGCTGCTGCAGTGCGGCTGCGAGCTGACACGGAGCCGGGCGCCCCCCTCGCCCACAGCAGGGCCGGGCACAGAGGGCACGGCCTGGGAATGGGGGGGCTGTGGGGATGATGTGCAGTTTGGCTACGAGAAATCCCAGCAGTTTATGGATGCCAAGAACAAGAAAGGCAAAAATGACATCCGAGCTCTTATCGACCTGCACAACAATGAAGCTGGGCGCTTGGTAAGGCCCCTGTGCTCCCTGTCCTCTGCAGATATCACCCCCTGTGCCTCTACTCAGCCCTCCACCTTCAACGTCCCCAAGCCATCTACCTGCACCAGCTTTGGTTGAAATATGGACCCCATATCTTTTGGGAACTCTTTGCAGGTGCTTTGGAAGCCCCGTGTACCACTCTCCACCCCCAAGTGCCTCCCCTGGGCCAGGGCAGCCCCAAGAAGCAGGGTTTTGGCTGGGGGTGCTGGGCAGGGAGAGAGGGAACCAAGGGCTGAGCATCACTGTCTCTTCTCCAGGCGGTGCGCAGCTACATGAGGACAGAGTGCAAATGCCATGGGCTGTCTGGCTCCTGCACCCTGCGGACCTGCTGGAGGAAGATGCCCCATTTCCGCGAGGTGGGGGATCGCCTGCTGGAGCGCTTCAATGGGGCTTTCAAGGTGATGGGAGGCAATGATGGGAAAACCCTCATCCCTGTGGGAGACAACATCAAGCCTCCTGATAAACAGGACCTCATCTACTCGGCCGATTCACCTGATTTCTGCTCGGCTAATCGTAAGACAGGCTCTCTGGGCACCAGGGGCCGTGTCTGCAACAGCACAGCCATGGACACGAGTGGGTGTGACCTGCTGTGCTGCGGGCGAGGGCACCGGGACGAGACGGTGGTGTTGGAGGAGAACTGCCTTTGCCGCTTCCACTGGTGCTGTGTGGTGCAGTGCCGCAAGTGCTCCGTCCGTCAGGAGCTCAGCCTCTGCGTCTGACAGCCTGGGGTCAGGCGAGGACAATTTGGGAGGCCACCTCCAGGCTCACATGGCCCCCCCTGGGACACAGACAGGTGGAGCCGGGGGCAGGGTCAGTGTGGATGAGCCCAGCTCTGCGCTCTGGGGAGTCCTGGCTTCCCCAGAGGGCAGCATGAGGCTGCCTGGCATCCTCACAGCCCCCACGGCTGGGGCTGTGGGCGCAGAGCTTCCACTAATAAAGCTATTTAAAGCTGGTGTGCTACAGCGGTTCCTGGGGAGGGCTGGGAAATGCTGACCACCGTACTGGGATGGGACTAGCCAGAGAGCTGTCTTGCTCCAGCTGTGAGTCCAAATCAGTCACACTCCTGCCAGCCTCTGGCCTTGCTGGGAGCTGTGGCAAAGTCCAGCTCATTTTTTAGCTACAATCTGATTTTCTCTGTGGTTGTCACGCCTGGAGATGTGTGTGGATGAGGGTGAGCACTCTCCTGCCCTGCTCTGCAGCTTCCTCTGCATGAGTGCTCTCCTCCCATCACCCACAGCTGTTGTTGCTTGGGGTGCCAGTTTGTGTCCCACCACCATCTGACCTGGGATATTTGCCCTGCAGTCCATGGTGCCTCCACTCATACCTCATGCTGGAGGCAGAGCTAGCTCCCCTGACACTATGGTGACGTGCTCTGAGTTTCTTGAAGGGGTCCTGTATTCTTCTCACTCCAGCCACCGTCACTGCAGTCCCTGCTTCAGGGCCTGGCACCCAGAAGCCTTGGACAGCACTGACCCTGTTGGCTTGGTGGCGTGCAAGGCATTCACTTGGCATGCCATGGGCCACGTGCAGCCCCACCTGGATGGAAGGGTGCCAGGCATGTATGTCTTGATAACCTGATCAGCCTGTGCCCCTCATGGACAAACACAGGGTAAGGAGCAGCCTGCCTGGCTTCTCAGCAAGGCAGGTTGCCAAGCCTCTGTTTCAGGGGCTCCAGGGATCTCTGAGGGGGTTCCTCTGCTGCTGCAAGGAGCCCACAGGAAATGGTTTCTCCAGTGTTACCCAGCATGGGGGTTTAGGTAACTGCAGAAGGGAATATCTGGGTGCAGTGCCTGCTCAGCTGGATAGGGGACCCCCAGAGGGATGTCAGCAGGGTGGGAGTCTGGGCAGGGAGGTCCATGCTCCTGTGCCTGCATTTCATGTTACAGCAGTGCTGGACACTGGGGGCTTTCCTACCCATGCCTCTGCAAGAGACCTCTAAGCTGAGGTAGCTGAGGTGGGCAATGCCCTAGGTGCTGGGTGCTGCCAGGCAGGGTAAAAGCAGAGCTCGTAGTGCTGGACAGAATGCAAGCCAAGGGAGGCTGCATGGGGTGCTGGTGATGCCCACTAGCAGGTCCTTCCTCACCTGCCCAGGCAGCCAGCAGGGAAGTGCAGGGGAAACAGGGTGCTGGTGAACCATTAACTTGGCCCAGCAAGCACTGGGAGGGAGTCTCTAAACCTGTCAGCTGCAGCTTTGCAGCTGGAGATTCCCTTCTGTCTTGCCCATAGTGCTGCTGGGAGAGGGGAGGCACACAGGGCTCCCGGGAACTCCCATCCATATGCCTGCCCATGGGAATACATGGGTGGGTGTGAGCAGGGCTAGGTGGGTGCAGGTTAAGGTACCTGTGTATGCAAGGAGCTTGGCATGTGTGCATGCACAAGTAGCATGTTTATGCTTGTTTGTGACCATATGTGCACATGTGAGCTTATGTATACACCCATCACTGTGTGTGTGAGCCCCTCGTGGCTTTGTAAACAAGTTGGCCCCTGTACCTTCTTGTGTCGCTATGAATATGCAGCAAATTGCCTCTGTGTGTGTGTGTGCATGTGTGTGTGTGAGTGACACTGTCCCCATGTGTGCCTGTGTGAGAGTATGTTTGTTTGCATATCTGGTTGTGTTTCTTCGAGTGTGTCTGGGACAGGGAGGACAAGTGTGGGTGCAAAAGGGTCCTCCAGGAAGAGAGCTGCAGAGTTGCAGGAGCTGTGTATTGGGAGATGTGGGGAGCTGTTCCGTAGGTTCTGCAGGTCCCTCTGAATTGGACTCATTTGAGCACACCTCAAGCCCTGGACTGCCTGTCAGCAGAGGTCAGTTCAGGAAGGTCTCATGAAAATTTATGTCACCCCTGCTTGTCCTCTGGCTGGGTCCTGTCCTATGGCTGAGACAAGATATACAGTGATTCTGAAACCCTCTGTGAGATGTTCAGAATCTGAGCTCCAACCTTTAGCAGTTCCTTCTCTGAATTCTGTCTCAGTTCCCCCGCAATGGGCTGCTTTCATGCTCTGGGCTCCATGGACATGGCTCTGCTGATCTGGCGATGCATAAACCCCTGGGAAGACATTTAGTACTTTTGAGTAAGGTATCTGACCTGTGTCCTCTCTGCCATTGCCCCAAATCACAGCTCCTGCAGTATGGAGATTACACAAGCCAAAAATGTGGAGGGGAAGCACATGGTCAGCAGTTGTAGGGTAACTCCTCTGCATCTCCAGGAGTCACCTCTGCACTGTGTCTGTGAGCCCCTCATGGGTGTGCAAATCAGTTGGGCTGTGTATCTTGTTCTCTGTGCGACTGCGGAAAAGGGGGCTGACAGGACCTTACCACAGTTCCCTGCTGCTCCTGATCTGGCAAAGCCAAATCCATTCCCTTGATAGCCCGGAGAAGCCCTGACATAGGCAAGTGCTACCGGTAGCCTTTCAGGGTCTGGATCTGGCCCAGTGGTCTGGAGAGGGCTGAACAGCCAGAAGAGTTCCCTAGTAATCTCCCAGCTCTCCAGACCTCCACAGCTCCCCAAGGGCTCCCCATCCAGTAGGACCTCACCCCAGATTCCTTACACACCTCAGCAGTCCCCGAGGACAGTTACTCCCCAGGTGCCCAGAAGTGCCCCAGGTGGCCCCCCTGATTCCTAGAAGTCCCGTAGGCATCCAGCCCCCTACGAGCCTGCTGAACCCGCTTAAGACCCACCGGCTCCCGGCCCGGGGGCCGCAGCATCCCCGTGGTCGCCATGGCAACTCGGGATGCGGGATGGGATGGGCAGCGCGGCGGCAGGAGGCCGCCAGGGGGCGCTGCGGCACGGCACAGGGAACATGGGAGTGGGGATGGGGGGATGGAGGGATGCATGGGGAACATGGGAGTGGGAATGGGGTGGGATGGAATGATGCATGGGGAACATGGCACAGTTGGACTCAATGATCCCAGAGGTCTTTTCCAACCCAAATAATTCTCTGGCTCTATGAATGTGGCTGTGCATGGGGGCTCATGGAGGTTCATGGGGGTGTGCTTGGGGAGCTGTTCATGTGGACATGTGTGCTTGGGTGTGTGTTTGGGTGAGCATGGGACTCTACTTGGGAGAACAGGCATGGGAGTGTGCGTGTGAGAGTGTACAACCCTCTGATTCTCATCCTCATCTTGGGGGCAGTGCTCAGGCAGGACTCAGTTCTGGGGGGGGCTGGTGAAAGCCAGGGGTGCACAAGGGTGGCTGTGTGGGGGCAATGTGTAGCTGGAGAGTCTGGGGTGCGTAGCTGTACATGTGTGTGTGTAGCCCAGATCCTTGCTACTGGACAGTTTACATTGCAAAGCCTTCAGGATCTGCCCAAGGGAAAAAGAGGAAGCTTATAATAATCAGATTTAAACAAACAAACAAACAAACAAACAAACAAAAAACCAAACCAAAAAACAAAAACAATGAGAGAATCCCAAACTCCTGTAATGTTAATGACTTCATTAAAAAAAAAAAAATTCTTTCCAAATGGGGAGAATGCGATTTCCCCTTCAATTTCCCAAGTCAAAACAGCCAGACAGATTAATTCAATCAAAGAATTTGATTCTTGAGAAAGAAAACCTCTCTGGACTGAGACCAAAAATAGAATATTTTTGCCCCCCAAAAAGAAGCACTTTGGGAGAGTTTGGAGTAATGCAGACAGTCCTAAGAGGGGGAAGCTGAGAAACCTGGATACCAGCTCAGCTAAGCTGAGTGGACAGGCTTGGACAGGGGTACCCAAAAATTCTGTCAAACACCTTTCCTGTGGTTGCAGTTCTTCTGCCTGCTTACTGCTCATCACTGAGCAGGGCTGCCTGGCCAGAGGCAGAGCTGGGTCCTGGCCAGGGCTCCCGCCTGCCCAGCCCTGCTCTCCCAGGAGGTCTCTAACTCTCCTTCTCCAGGCTCTGCTGCTCCCTCCAGGGAGCTGCCTGTAACTGTCCTCTGTCCCCATTTCAGCTCTCAGTGACAGATGTCACTCAGGCAGCCATGAGGACCCATCAACCCCAACTTGCCCAGGAGGGTCTGGCTCATCCCTGCCCATCATGGGGGTTCTGCTGACCCAACCCAGCCTGCTCCTCCTTTCTCTGCCCTGTTTCTGGGACTCCAGTGTGCGCAGTGGCTGCCTCTGGAGTGAGGGACTTGGGTACTGGGGGATGTCCAGGCCAGCTGTGCTGCAGCCTCTCCAAGCACTCATGCAAGGGGATACGCTGGGACTCACGGTACCTAAAGCAGAGTGCAGAGAGTGGGTGTGAGCCTTCGAGGGACAGGAGATGGGGTGCAGAAAGACCCCAGATATGCTGTTTAAAGACATTGCCTATGAACATGAGGGGTCTGCATACTTCCTTTTCCTGTTGGACCCCCTCTGATGCTGGTATCTGGTCCCTGCTCTGTTTGCATAACTCCAGCATCCTGGGACTGGTTGCACTGGCCTGGCACACACCAAGCAGTGTCTGTGAAGGCAGTGGGCTCTGGAGGGTGCCAGGGAGCTGCCTGACACCAGCGCACCCCTTAGCCTCCACCCACCCCAGCAGACGGGCAGAGCAGAGGCTCCCTCACTCCTGGGTCCTGTTTCTGACTGCCAGCATCTCACCTTGTCCAAGTATCTTCTACTCCATGGCCTCTTGACTTACCCTGTAATGAAGGCAGCAGCCATCCTCCATCTCTGGGGAGGGGGATCTGACAGTGCAAACCCCTGGAGGGCAGAACTGCAGGAAAAATGATTGCTGAGGTGGCTTCACGCCCTGATCACTCCACATGGGGACCAGCACCTCCCACCTATCCTTGTGGCTGTGCATCCCTCCCTGCAAGGGGCACCTGGAGTAGCACTGCGCAGATGTGCTTGGGCAGTCCTACCCAGCCACCGTCCTACCACCTCAGCCAGCAGCCTGGCCCTCTGGGGACATGCTCTCCTTGCCAAAGGCAGTTCAAGGGTTGGGATCTCCCACTATGGTCATACCAGCTCTGCCATGGGGTGTCCCCCTGTATGGCCAGTGCCTGTGGTATGTGGGAGGCAGCGTGCATGGAGGCCTGCTCCATTCCCATGGGATGGTACCCACAGCAGGGCTTCAACCGCTTCCTTGCACCCTGCTGTGATGGAGGAACCCTCTGCCAGGTGCTGGGAGAATAATGAAGAAGGATGATATGTCTCACTGCAAGCATGCTCCCAGGGATGGCCAGAGGCGGCCAGGTCCTGCTTTTCCACCCTGACGCGAGGGCAGCGTGGCTGAGTGCTGGTGCTGGCATGCACCCACTGCCCCGGGCTCTGCCAGTGCCCCAGCCCCGGGCAGATGGGAGGACTGGCTGGGCCAGACCGGTGGCCGTGTGGTTGGTCCTGAGTCACATCAAGCAAACTTGGGCAGGTCGCGGGGTGTGAGCCAGCAGGAAGGCAATGATGCTGGGGGCTCCAGCGCTGCTGGGCTGGGGAAGTTTGGCATGGTGACTAATGCTGCCGCAAAAGGCAGGGTCACCCCGACCCCACACCCAGCTCTGACTCATGTAGCTGTTGCTCCAGTCTCATGGGTGCTGCTGGGCAGGGGAATAAGGAGAGCTGTGCTTCAGGATGTCAAAAGCTGGGTACGTGAATGGTTGCATGGGATCCCAGCAAACCTCTCCTTCCTCCTCCTTCTCCTTGTCCAAATTGGTTTGCATGCCCCACTCTGGACGGCAAGCAACACAGATCCCAGCACTCTTCCTCACAGGCTGCCAGGTCCTGGTGGCATCAGGCTGAATGTATGTCCTGGTGCTTCTTCATCTCTGTCCATTGTCCTGCTTCCCCTTGCTTCAAGATTCCACAGAGCTTCTCCCTGCATCCTTTCAGCCCCACTCTGTCAGCAGAGCTGCCTCATCTTCCCACACCTGCACACACAGCCTGTCTGGCCCTGGTGGTCCCAGAGGTCATCAGTCCCTCCAAGGCTGCAGCATGGCCAGGGTTGTGCTTGTCCAGAGCAGGCTGTTCTCTCCCTGCGCTGCATTCTGGTCACATCCGTGGGCCCATGGCCAGTCTGTAAGAACAAGTAGGAGCAGCATGGTACGCACAGAGATCTCAACCCCTGCATTTTTCTGCTATGGATTTCTAGTGGGTCATCCTTGGACATCGTAGAGCCTAAGAGAGGCTGCATGACTGTCCAGGACATAGGCCTTGGAAGTTGCTTATGACAAAGCGGAAGGGACTAGAGGAGGGTATATGCCAGGAGGAAAGGGGGGAACAGAGCTGGCAAGTTATGGGCTGAGTGCTGAGGTGCTGGAAAGGAGTTCTGATGGAGATGACAACAGGAGAGCCAGGCCCATTCTCCTATGGGTGTGGGGTACTGGCAGGATCTGCTCCTGCACAAGGGAAGGGGAACAGAGCAGGCAAAGTGCAGGCAGCCTGAGGGCTGGGCAGAAGGATGTGCAGTGTAAGAGACAGAGGGATGGCAAGAGGAATGGAGGGACAGAGAGACAGAAGGATGGAGGGAAGGGAGGATGGAGAGGAAGAGGTATAGGTTTTTTCCCAGTCCCCTGCACAAAGCACATCCTGGGGCATCATGCAACCTGCTGAAAGAAGGGACCTGCCCAGGTACTTCAACCTGAGCACTTCAGCCTGGGGCAGGGGAACTCCGAGGGGTGCTCCCACTGTGCTCTGTGCCAGGGTCTGGGGACCAGACCATCACCTTCCGTGCGCTGGGTCTGGGAACCAACACCCTTCATTCCAGCTCTGAGAACATTCCAGATTCCTTCCTGGTCTCTGCAGAGTGTGGGGCTCCTGAGAGCTGTTGGAGATGGGACAGAAACCTGGAGGTGACAGGTCCTGTGACCCAGTGATGCTGTGTTCCCAACTGGGGGCCTGCAGTAATGACAAGAACAGATGCAGTGCTCTCACCAGGCTACCAGGCTCAGATTTTTACCCTGAACTTTGAGGGTCCCAACAGGACCAAAACATCCTCCACCAGCCTTGTGTGTCTGCCCACACCCATCCCTGCTCCATAGGCCCCCATTTCCCCGGGGCCACAACAGGTGCTTAATCTTGTGCTTAAGGGCTCTGCCAGTGTGATGCAGAAGAAAGGCTGGAGCAAAAGGCTCACCTGGCTTCTCTTCAGCCCCAGGACATTGCTGGGACATGAGGAAACAGGTCCCCCCTGTCTGTCCCTGCTGTGAGCACTGAGACAGAGGGACACACAGCAGCTGGTCTCCTCCCCAAGTCAGCAGGAACGTGTGAGTGAGACACCCACTCTTGGAAGTGATTATGTCATTAAGGGCTGGAGGAGGATGAAAGGGTTTTTCCTCAGATTTTCCTTGGCATTTATTTGTGCACAGGATCCTAATGAACACACAAACATCTGTGCTCCTGAAGCCTGGAAACCAGGGTCCCTTCCCACAGGAAAGGAGCTTCTGGTGCAAAGGCGCCCTGCTTTCAGCAGGGGATCTCTAGGGGGTCCAGGCCAAGGGCAGCACTTGCCTGGGTGTAATCCCTGGGGTGGCCTGAGAAAGAAGGGGATGCTGAGGACCTGCTGGGGATGCCCGAGCCAGGAAACTGCCTGGAAGAGGGGGCTGTTCCTCTGCCCTACCCCTGCCTGCTAATTGGGGGTTCAGACAGTCTGTTCCAGGATGTAAAGGGGAAACTCAGCACAGGAGCCAGGTCTTGTGGGGGAGGAAGTGGAGAGGGCAGGAGCAATGGCTCCTAGGTTAGGGACCATGGTGTGTCATGCCCACAAGTCTGCTGGTGCGCTCTGCCCAGCCCTGACAGTCCCACACCTCCCATCATCAGTCTGCACCTCTGCCTCCTTTGGTGGCAGGTGCCTAAAGGGGTGTCCTGACAGCACTACTGAACTCCTGTGGGACACTACACATCACTTGCTGGGTGCTGGGGGATCCAGGAGGGCAGGATCTATGGAGGAAGTGATGAGTGGTGGGGTGATCTGTGCCAGGGACCTCTGTATGCTCAGGCCATTGCCTGAGGGATAGAAGGTTCTGCGCCCCTGCCTCTCCCTAAACTGTGTGGGCAAGGAAGTTGGAAGGTAGATGCTGGCTCTGTACCAGTGTCCACACCTGCCCACAGGCTAAGCCCACTGAGGAGCCGAGCTGGGAACAGGAGAACAGCCAGCAGCCTCAGGACTACAAAAGGAACCTCAGTGGTGATGCCACACCACTGCACCCAGGGGGAACCAGCACAGTCTTAGGGCCCACCCCCAGATTGCAACGCATTTCCCAAAGGATACGCATGTTCCTCTCTGGTGCCAGCAGGAACCAACACATGAGCAGAGAAGGTAGTCCCTGTCAGTGCTGCTGTGCTGATGGGAAGATGGACAGCGCCCGCCTGGCGGGAGTGTGTTTTGCCAGCTGACAGGCAGCTGTTTATGGCACAAACACCAGCCTGGTGTGGGTTGTGGTGGCTGGGGATAGTGGGGGCCTTCAAGGGCACTGCCTGCCATGCCCCATCCCCCAGCACCCAAGTGGAGTCCTCTAGCCCCACAGTGGGCACCCAAAATAACGGGACACCAAGTCCCCTTGACTGGGAAGAGGCTGCATTGGGGCAGATTGCATTCGTTGAGATCCCAGTGAGCCTGGGCTTTTCCAGGGCCATCCTCCTGTCCCTAAGGAAGCAGCAGGAGGACATAGGGATAACCTGCAAGGCCACTGCACAGCTCCCAGATGAAAGATACCCTGCCCATCAGAACTCCATGAAGGTAAGGGGTGCCCAAGCATAGTACTGATGGTGCCAAGGAGGTGGGCACAAACTGGGTGCCCAGCCTGGGAGGACTTGTGGGTAACAGAGCCAGGAGTGCTTGGTGGCCCTGTTGAGGGAAGGCAGAGCCACATCAACAGCTCCTCCATAGGCACTGGCCCTGCAGCACTGCTGTCCTGCCATTGGGCTGGGGGAACCCAAAACGGGGCTAACACATAGGATGTACATGGGCATTCTCCATGCCCACAAAGTCACACCCCCAGCATGTGCCACTCATGCTCATACCCCTGTGCAAACTGGCAGGCACCCACACACCTTGCACCATCAGGGATGCCTTCCTGCACAACCAGAGCTCATGCCAGCACCCCCAGTCCCTATGTGCATACCCTGACACTTCTATGAACCCGCAGCATCCCCTGTACACCCCACACCACAGGCATACTCACTCCCACTCCTCCCACATCCCATGCTATGCACAGCCCTCTCCCTGACTTCACTCACTCCATGCCCCATGTATTTCCTGTCTGCTGGTACATTCACTCCCTGCACCCCACGCCACACCCTCTCGTCATCCCCCATTAACACTTACCCATGCCCCTATACCCTGTCTATTCACCATATGCCTCAATCATATTCAATCCACACTGTCCACACCTGACCATATTGCACACACTCACCTTACACCCATGCACACTCTCCCCACACCCAGTGAACACATGCAATGGGTTGATAACAGTCATACTCTCAACACTCCACACATGCTCACGCTCACCACTTACACTCTGTACTCCATGCGCACTCACCCTACTATGCACACTCACCCTATGCCATGCACCCTCATGCTATACCTAGTACCTGCACACATCCCCCATGCCCTACACACTTACCCCACACCATACACACACCTCACACCCCCTTGCACCCTCACCCATGCAGCGCATTCTCACCGTGCTCAGGTATAAGGGTCCCCCATACTCATGCATGCTGTGCCCACTCACCCATGCCCCCTGCACTTACCCACATCCCACACACACTCACTCATGTCATGCACAATCCCCCACACCCTGTGCACTCACCCACACTTGGTGTGCTCTCACACTGAGCACATTCACTCCACACCTGGTGTATGCTTATCCCACGCCATGCACATTCACCCATATTCTGTGCACACTCTGCTTCCTTGTGCACACCACTAGCCCCACACCCACAGCACCGTTTCCCCATGCCCTGAGCACATTCCCCCCCTAGCAGACTGCACTCTCCCAAGTCCCCAGGAATATGGTCCCACACTCATGCACACTCAGCTACCACCCCACGCACAGTCCCCCACGCCGTGCACACTTGCCCACGGGCCACATACACTCAGATCTCCCCGAGCTGCAGACCCACGCCCCACACGCTCACCCCACACCACGAACACTTACCCTACAACCTGTGCATACTCCTCCGCGCTGAGCATTCCCACCACACACACTTCTCCGCGCTGTGCAAGCTTACCGCGCACACCGTGCCCACTCACCCACGCTGTGCCCACCCCACGCCGCCTATCCCCCAGCCCCGCGCCCACTCTCCCGCCGCCCGTGCCCACTCGCCCCCCCCGTCGCCCGCTCCCTCCCCGGCAGGCTGCGCGCGACACGCCGGCTCCCCGCCCCGCTGCCACCCTCTGCCCCGTCCTTCCCCCGCGGGCTCCTGTCTGGACGTGTCGGGACTCGGGCTCCGGGCGCTGAGTAATGCTCGGCGCAGCGAGATCCCAGGCAGAGCCGCTGCCGCCGCCGCTCCGCGCCCAGCGCTCCCGGGGCGCTCCGGCCGCGACCCTGCTCGCTCCGCCGGAGTTCCGGCGACACCGGCG
>VZTX01027644.1:0-55851 GCA_013400915.1 Pardalotus punctatus
TAATTACAATAATAAATTGAAACAGTGAAAAAAGAGGTTTAAAATTAAAATTACTCTTTTAATTTTTAAAAATCAGTACAAACATAAAAATCTGTTCTACTTCAAACAGTACAAAATTGTAAAACAATTTCTACTTTCAAGTTTCTGCATGGAAATTAATTTTTTCATGTTTAAATCAGCTCTTTCATTTAAGCAGTCTAATAAATTGCCAGCTGGAAAAAAACAGATACCTTAAGATACAGGAAGATTTTC
Organism: Pardalotus punctatus; assembly: GCA_013400915.1. Lineage (NCBI taxonomy): Eukaryota > Metazoa > Chordata > Aves > Passeriformes > Pardalotidae > Pardalotus > Pardalotus punctatus. The sequence continues at coordinate 253 of VZTX01027644.1, forward strand.
AACTCTGGTAACTGATCCCCAAATAAAGTATCATGCACAAATGTTATCACTTTTGTTACACATTAAGTAGTCTTGGGGTTTCAGGCAATTTCACTGAAGTAAAGGTGTTCAGAGAGCATGATAGCTCTAGACCTTATCCAGATCAGATAGAACTCTGAGAACAGTCTATGAATCATGCGAATATTGTACTTTATTGCTTTCTTTTCTTCACTACAAATTGGAGGGAGGGGAGGGATGGACAATGGGGGGTGTTGGTATATTCAACAAGTTATCCAAATACCTAATTCCATATTGCAACTAGCTTAATAGGCTCATTTTTTTTTTTTTGTAAGATGCCCCAGCTGGCTAAACTTATATTACCTAGACCATAGCTGCCTAAGCTTAAGCATAAAAGTTGTCAAGCTGAGTGCTTGTATCTTGATGTACTTGATTACAGAACACTGTCACATTTACTAATTTTTTTGTTGATGAAAAGGTGGACACTATGTACCTGTGTGAGAAAGGAGAGAAGTTTGTATAATAATTTTGGGGGATTTAAACATGTCTGTACATTTCCAGCTGCAAGTTGTATTCTTACTGTAGGAAGGAATTCCTCTTTCATTGTCTCAAATCTTGTGGTATGGAAAACATGTATTTCCTTTTTAAAAAATCTTCATTAAAAAGGCGTTTATGCTCCCAGACACAGTAATGAAAAAGAGAAAGAACCAAAGGTAGGAGTGGTTTACAGTGTCCTTTTTTGCTCTTTGCCTGTGGAAAGGGTACATTGTATAACAATGCACTCACTACATGATAAAATGTTCAGTAAATAAACACTGCCCTCTGTGGGGAAAAAGGTCCCTTATCTGCTACAACTTTCTACAAATTTTTCAAAGTGACGCTATACCTAGTGTGGAATTATTACCCATGGTGTGTTTATAAGGGGAAATGAACATCCTTTTAGTGTAAAAACTTGTGGCCTAATACAATGTTCTAATTTGTCTCTAAAACTATATAGCAATGTTAATTATGGGTAATATTAGGAGGGAAAAGATTAAAATAATAAAGGATTTTCTTTGATGTAAAAGGTATGTTCTAACAGAAGATTACACTGCAGCTCCAGCAATATAATTCTCTTATTTCCAGCCACAACAAAATGGAAATTTTCTGAATTCTAACTTTTTCTGAATTCTAACTTTTACTGAATCACAACAAAACAGGGATTTTGTGCTAATTTTTTGTCTTCCCTTTACCCCCTCTACCCAAAGAAGAAATTTCTATACTGGTCTACATTGCAATATTTTGGTGGCAGTTCTGATACACTCTTCTCACCAAGAAAATCACAACAGAAGAGGGAAAATACAGCAAGAGATAACAAAAGCCAGCAAGCTAACTCCTCACTTCTCTAGAGGCCATAGGATATATTCAGCAACAACCAGAGAATCAGAAATTACCAATCTCCATTTCTTCTAAACTAGTTTCATTTGTCACTCTTTTTTAATAGAAGGAAGGAAATCGTCCACTTTTGCCACCCAGATTCTGTGACAAGAAACATCCTTACAGACTCATGTTGAATCAAGGAAAAATATTTCTTACCACCCTGTAATAGGTGCTTTATTCTGCAGTAGTCAGGGTCAGGGCCTCGCTGTCTCCACCGTCGTTGCCTTCAAAACACCTGGAGCGATAGCGGCAATAGGTCAAAAGAGCATGCACAGGTCCCAGAATGTCTCAGAGATAATGTCGTGTATTAATGCCATGTAGCATCACCTTCTTGTTCACCGGGGAATGTCAGTCAGTAGAAAGCTAAAGGCATATTTACAAATAGCTTTTATATTTTTACTGCCATTCAGGTGGTACAGGACTTATCAAACAAAGTCAGCAATGCCTGTCCACATATTTCAAGTGTATATCTACATGAATCCTATGTTCTTATATGATGGCTGTGAAACACTATATGTTTTACTAAGAAAGCTGGCAGAGAGGACAGAGACAAGGAGACTAATATGGAAGAAACTGCTCCAGACCTCATGTCACAGCCCTTGTGAGCCTGCATCAGGAGCCCTTCATCCAGTTTTATGTCCCCAGGAAAGATAAAAACACTTGTATACTGAAATAATTCTGGCAGAAGGCTCCTAAGGCAGCCGGGGCTTGGACCATACGATGAAGAAGGTGGGGCTGAAAAGTGTGATTGACCTCCAAGAGGCAGCTGCTGAAGGATCTAAATATTATGTTCAACTACCTAATACATGGTGAGTTACAGAGAAAATTTGGCACACACTTTCTGGAGGTGCAGAGCAGAAGGATAAGGAGCAACAGCCACAAGTTGTAGCACAAGAAATTAAGTCCAAATAGGTACAAAGAACTAACTCTTCATCAGGAGGGTAAACGTAAAGGCTGCAGGGTCTCCTTCATGAGAGACATTAAAAAACTGAATTAAGGTTCCCTTCAGACTAAATCAGTCTATTATTGTAAATGACCATTGATATTCCTGGGAAAAAATGGCCCAAGTAAGAAAAGCTCTTCCTGAAACTGCACAATTAAAAAATAATGTGTTTACCATATAAAGGGATTTCCACACGAAGATGATATTCCTGAAAAACTACAGCTTCCTTGAGCTTCTAGGTTAAGTAAAATGGTGTCCTGGTCTCTTCTCTTTCTTTTTTAATTACATACTTTTGCCATTCCTCCACAAGATGAAAAACCAGTGTTTCAGATAGTTTTCAAATAACACCACTTGGATGTGTTTGATCCTAATATTACAAAATGTGTATTTCAATAAGAAGTAGTCTTAAAGTAAGGACATAAAAGTTTTCCAGATTAATAAAAGATGTCCTGATATTTTGCTTCTTTCTAAGCATGAATGTTCTCTTACAGGTATTAATAGTATTCATTTTAGCAGCACACAGCAGGAGTACTCTTCCCATGCATCAGGTTGGGCTTTCCAGGATGGAAGTCTGTAAACAAGCCATACAGCACATAAACACTGAATCTGTACAAAGGTAGGGTGTCCCAGACATGACAAACACAAAGAAACACATACTGTAAAGGCATCCCAAAATTAGAAAGACAAAATTCCTTCTGCTCTGGAAACCATGTGTTTGGATTTCCTCTGGTATAGCTTTTTATAGCACAATTAAAACTAAGGCTTTTTTTAAGAGTGTTGCTAGCCAAGATTTTAACATTATGTTCCNAGATATGCAAAATAATTATAATAAGAAACGAGGCTAGGCAGGGCTAGGCAATGAATATGTATAGGTGTATTACAAAATTTAATGCATATGGAATTTGTAACCTGATATAAACTAAGCAAAGTGCCACTGACAATGCGCACGCCTTTGGAGGAAAATATTCCCTTGAGCATTCCAGCGCTGGAATAAACATACCTACTTTATGACTTTCCTTAGTTGTAGAGTCAATCTGCACCTCAGCTGAAAATTATTTCAGTATCTTTGATTGCTTTAACTAAACTAATTCCTTATTCTTCCAAATATGGGCTTTTGGTGACAGATAAATTCTTAGTGATTTTGTAAAATCATTTTTTAATTTAATTTCTGATATTTCAGGGGGAATTTCCAACTAAAATGGCACCTTAGCCAGATATCTCTGTTGAAGTTGTGTTAAAAAAAACAAACCCTAGATTCTGGATTTTTCACCCATCTACCAACTCATTTTTTATCTTCCTCTCTGTAACCCATTAAAATATCTTCAGAATAGAAAAACTTGAGTACAAACTAGAAGACCAATTTTCTGATTATTGTAGAAGTGACCCCTGTTCAACCTTAACATCTGCATGAGAAAGCACATACTAAAGGATCATCCCCAGCCATAAATACCTCTGTGAGAATGCTTTAATTAGCAGCTCCAAATATGGGGCCACAAAAGCTGTGTGGGTTGTGTGAGAGTGTTTGCCATAAGAACAAGAAACATCCTGCTCTGCCATTTGTTTGCATGGGTTAGTCTCCTACTTGGCTGGATAGTCACATCCTAATTGTAAACTGCAAAAACATTTAAAAGGCTCACACAGGCTTAATAAAGTGATTCTGTTGCATTATAACAGTCTCCATGATTTCAATCACCACAATTTTGTCTTTTTTTTTTTTAAAAAAGAAAAAAGAAAATACCTAATATTTTGCAAGACANCCCGAGGTTTCCTTATTGGGGTGACCCCAGGTTTCATGCTGCAGAATCTCAAATGTCCAGATCCTCTTGGTGCAATAACTAAATAATAAATCAGCAGCTCGAGCTGGTGCCTCCAAGGAGGGACCCGGAGCAAAGGAACTCCTGGGCTTTTATCGCCTCACCAATCTAAGTGTGGGAAGGTCTGGGATCATCAGTTCCTGCCCTGTCTCAGTGGCTGGTCCCCTGGCTGGGTCACAGGTCCCCAGGCCCTTATGCTGAGGGTCAGCTCTACACGGCCTCTTTGCCTGGGCTACACCGGCCAGAGCTCAACCTGCAGCTCCCACTGCAGCTGCACCCTGAGCTACCTCAGTGCACGTGTTCCTCAACAGTAATCTCTTCTGTTCTTCCCACAGGGTGAAACTCTGCATTGCTCATCACCAGAGGGGTTCCCATAGAGAAATTATTAAGGAACTTCCCAACTAAATTAATAAATTACATTATTAAACTGCAGGGAAAAATCACCATATCACATGGCTTGCTGCAATTGAGCTAGAATCCAGCAGACTGTATAATTTCTTGCTGTTAGAACAAATTTGAGTTTTCTAATTTATGTCTGAAAGGCTAAGCAAGCTACAAAGTTAATGAGAAAATATAGGTCCACTGCATTCAGTATGTACTCTTGTCTTTTTATGTCAAATTTTGTATCTCAGTTGAGCCAAGAAAATAGTTTCTTCATGGATCACCTCAGTTGATTACATTAAAAAAAGGTTTCCTCCCTCAAAAGCCAGGAGCTAACCTAAGGGAGGATTTCTCTAATTATCTCTTTTGGAACTATTCTTCCAGTCCTAGTTAAACTTACACAGAAGAGCTGTGACATAATATTTGTGCCTGTTGGTGCATTTTCTCAACCTCCTCTGTAAGTGACGTTTTTGAACAGTAGATTACAGAAGATGTGAAAGAGTAGCCAAAGGCAGCTCCAGTGAGTTGTGTGGTGTTACATCTCTCACTCTGTTAGTGGATAAGCTGTTTCAGTGCAGGTTTTCCTATTTTAAGGGCAAATATTGCCCTTAAAAAATATAGTCTAGATGGAGTACAGAATGGTCAGCAATAAAAATACCAGCCAGTGTATTTACACAGCCATTATATCTAAAAAATTTGGGCTATTCCCTTCACTCCTGCTGAAAGGTACATAACTAATAAAACCTTATCCTGCATTTCTAATCTAGGGAAAATTTTTACTTTAGAAATTCTGTGGTATCTTTCAGACAATGTCAAAATGCTGAAGTTTTAGTAAAATAGTAAAAGGATTGTTTCATTTTTTTTCAGCATGGTTATAAAATTGTTCATCATAGAGGTTTACAAAGAGTTTCAGGAGATTCTTTGAGTTTGTTATCAATACATATTAGCCATGAGAACTGCCTCCTGTCTTCACTGCTTTGAAAAGTGAATGAGGCAAAAAAGGGGGCAACTTCACATAGAGATTTGAAGTTCCTATTGCCATGGTAATACTGCTTCATGTTAGGAAGCTTTTATGAATATTTTGGCTTCTTTTTCTACCCCAGCCTTTGCTCAATAGACCTTTAGTGCTCATGTTTGATTCACCTGACAAAAGCTTTTTTTAATAAAGCCCTACTGCTATTATTTTTATTGTTGTTGTTATTTTATTGTTGTTGTTGTTGTTGTTGTTGTTACTATTAATAATAATATTATTACCAAATTCAAAATACTTCTTTGCACAGAGAGAGAAATCGTCTGTGTAAGAATATACTTCATGGTAACTTTCTTCCCTCTCTTGGACAGGAGCAATAGGATCACAACTGGTTTTAATTCTTACCCCTTTTTTGCAAATATCCTCATTTTTAATGGTTTTTTTCCTCTTGCACCCATGATGGCTCATATATAAGAAAGATTTGGTAAAACAACAGGACCAAGAGTGTTTACACAATCACAGGCCATGCTTGGGAAGGTCTCAGGGCCGAGAGTCAGATGCTGTAAACCCTGAGGGCAGTTCCCACAAGTAATCCTGACACAACCACTGTGTGTCTCAATTTTCTCCTAAACCAGAGGTGAGAGCTACTCTGAGCAAGCACAGTGACCAGTATCTCTTCACTTTTAGCAATTACAACCAGGCCATGGGATAATATGAACATCTTTAACCTGAACCCAGGTAAAACTTTGGACTTCTGGAGTGTAACAATTCATAATCCATTCAGAGATCTTTAGCATGCAGAACCAAAATCTGAAAAGGACCCAAAATTTTAACTCTTTTAAGCATGCACATTTGAAACACCTCAGGTTTTAGGAATTATTTTTTCCATGAAGTGAGTAGAGTTGCAGCAACAATGCAACATCTGTCCCTGTAATGTCTCTGTGCTTCATTTTTTCCGTCTTTAAAACAGGGATCGTTCTTCTGCATCTCTGACATCTTGTTGAAATGTCTGGGTAGGCAAGGTCAGAGAAAAGACAGCAAAACAAGGCTAACGAGGAGAAAGGCTCTGTTTTATTTAATAAATTGAAGTGGTTTAAAAATAGCAGATATGCAACTAAACAATTAAGCCTTCATTCAAGTCCCCTTACAGAATTATTATAATATCTTACGGATGCATATAACATTTGTTCTTTGCCTTTTTGACACAATTCTCATTATTGAAATATTCCTAAAACAAAATAGCATACATGTACCATCGTTGGTATTGTTGTATTTTGAATATATTTTCCTTTCTCTATTTATTGTTTGTTTACAAACAACCGTGGAAACAAAATTCTCTAATGCCTAATAAAATCCTAACCATAAACATCTCCAAAAAAACATTTCCATAGATAAGTAAATACCATGATTTCAAAAACATTATAGCACTGGAGAGAAAATGTAAGCTTCTTCTTAGAACTCCATATTGTAGTAAAAGTAACTACCTGCAAGTTTAACAGTGTAATGCTGATAAGGAGAAGAGGGTAGCTGCGTTTCTGCTGAAAATGTCATTTTAACCATGCAAAGATTTATTGATCGTATTACTTGTCATTTCTCCAAGAGATTGAGACAGACATCACCTTTTTATTTTAAATGTAAATGAATAAATAAAAATACTGATTTATATAACTAGCTTTATGTTATTTTCAAGTGTTCTTTGCTAATATAGCAGGAATCATATTTTCTTCTTAAACTGCAGCAGACACCTCAGAAACCTCTCAATAATGACTTGGCAGTATTGGGATTATCTAAATTGCTCAGAGACATCAGCAAATACAGTAGTGCTCAGCCTGCACCCCATATGATTCTCTTTCCTGCTGCTGCAGGCTCAGTCATGATATTCAAATTCAACATTAGTTAGAAACAATGTCAGGTTCCTTCTGTGCATTCTACAAGACACAGCCCCAGCAACCTCAAAAAGATCAGTGCTACCATCCTCTGTATCATCTGTTTCTTCAAAGAGACAGGGGCAACCTGGTCCTGGGCACAGTGAAGAGCAAGAGAGAGTTCCAATTCTATTTGATTAATTAACTCCAAAATGACACACATGCAGAATAATAACCTACTAGGAAGAAAAGACAGGGACATTATAATTGATGTTTAGAGCCAAAAGCTCTGTTTACCTCACATTTAATTTATGCTCTTCATCACTGCAATTTCTGTCCAGGGCAAACCTGTAGTCTAAACACTTTCTCCTCGTGAATGCAATTCTAAAACTATTAAAAATCCCTGGTAACATCGCTGTTGCATTTTCTTTTTTATTTTTTCCTTTCTTTTTTTTTGAGGGTGGGGGAAAGGGAGTTTGCTTTTGGTCTTGCAGATGGAAACAACATTTCTCAGTGCATGATATTGAAACTATGTTTCTACCATGGAGCAACTGCCTGGGTTTGCAAATGGTACTGCAATTACATGACAAAATACATTTGTCTTATAAACTTATACACACTAACCCCATCTTTAAATTTATTTGAATGTGGTTATTTGACTATGCAACAGTTAATTTTATAAATAACACATCATGTCCCTATGCCATTCTAATGTAATCAAATAACCCATCCTCCTACACTGTGCAAAGAGCCAAAATAAGCATTGTATTCAGTGTTCCTGCTAATCTAAATGAAAGTAAAGTATGTCTGTGCACAAGATCATGGGACAGTGCTGATGATCTCTGTGTGTACGGAGCTGTTGTAAAGGATTGGCAATGTAAGGTGTTGCTTCACCGTCCTGTTCTAGAGGCAGTTTGCTCAATATTTTCATCTGAATGCAGTAGCTGAACATGCAATTATGCTGATGACACCAAACTGGGAGGTGTTGACTCTCCCAAGAGACCTTGTAGGGCATCTACATAGGCTGGAGCATTGGGCAATCAGCAGTGGCATGAAATTTAGCAAGACCAAATGTGGGATTCTGCACGTGGGATGGTGTAACTCTGGACACAATATGAACTGGGAGAGAAGTGGCTGGAGATCAGCCCTGCAGAGCAGGATCTGGTGTTGTTGCTCAGCAGCAGGCTCACAGTGAGCCAGCAGTGTGCCCAGGCAGCCAAGAGGGCAAACTGCATCCTGGGGAGCATCAAACACTGCACAGCAGGATGGTCAGAGAGAAGATTTTCCTGCTGTGTTCAGCACTGGTGTGGCCTGAGCTGCGTGCTCTGTGCTGTGCTGGGACACTGTTTGAGAAGGACACAATCGTCCTTGATTGTGTGGGAGGATGGCATATCCTGTGAGGAGTGGCTGAGGACTCTAGACTGGTCTCATTTGCAGAAAAGGAGGCTGAGGGGTGACCTCGTTGCTCTCTACACTTCCTGAGGAAGGGGAATGGAGAGGGAGGTGCTGAGCTCTTTCCCCCAGGTCCAGTAATAGGGCGCGTAGGACTGGATCAACACTGCATCAGGGGCAGTTTGGAACTGACATTACTGGACAGGTGATCAAACACTGGAACAGAATATCTCAGGAGGTGGTCAAAGCCCCATGTCTGTTGGTGTTCAAGAGACATGCGGACAATGCCCTTAATAACATGCTTTAACTTTTGTTTGTCTCTGAAGTGGCTGGACACTTGGACTAGACGATCATTGCAGGCCTCTTCCAACTTGAATATTTTATTTGTGGTGAATTGATCCTGGCTGGATGTCCAGTACCCAGTAAAGCCATTCTGTTACTACAGTCCCCAACAGGACAGGGGAGAAAAAATATAACAAAAATTTCATGAGATAAAGACAGTGAGAGATCATTCACTGATTACTGTCCAAGGCAAAATAGACTCAGGGAAATTAGGTGAATTCATTACCAACCAAAACAAAAGCAATGAGAAGTAAAACAAATCTTAAAAACACCTCTCTCCCACTCTACCCTACTTCCCAAGCTTAACTGTATTCCCGATTCCTTATCTCCTCCCTCCAGCAGCACCAGGACATAGGGACAGGGGATTACAGTCAGTTCATCACAGATTATTTCCACTGCTACCTCTTCCTCAAGGGGAGGACTCCATCCCCTGCTCCAGGATGGGGTCCCTCCCACAGGATACAATTTTCCATGAATTTCTCCAAAGTGAGTCCTTCCCATGTGTTACATTCTTCATTAACTACTCCAGCATGGGTCCATTTCTATGAGGTACAGTCGTTCAGGGGCAGGCTGTTCCAGCGAAGGTCCCCCATGGGTCACAAGCCCTACCAAGTAAGTCTGCTCCAGTGTGGACTTCCCAGAGGTTACAGCCTTCCATCCACTGGGAACTTCCATGGGCCACAGGTGGATCTCTGCTTCACCATGGAAAGAGTTGTACAAGAGGTTGCCTATAAATGTTTTTTTTACAGAATGGCGTATAAACAACTAGCTTCAGTTTACAAGACTATTCCCATCTGCCTGTGTTGTATTTATTCCATATCCCTATGGTAAACCAAAAATTTCACTGCTATACATTCATTAACAGGCATTCTAAGAGCACAGTTTAACTTCAAAAGTTACAGCTTCAGTGCTTCCTGTGTCCTTTGCTAAAAAATATGGTGCTTTCTGTTTCCTCTACGTAAAACTATTGAGATTCCTTTTCACCTGTATTTGAACTTCATCTTGCATCAGTTTTTATTCTAATGGATGTTTTTCTGTCTCCTACAGGCCAGTAAGTAACTTTCTTAATTATTCTATGTGACCTTGATGCAGAATTTTATTACAAAATTACTAGATATACGAAATCAATAATTACTAAATTACTAACTTGACTGCTAAACACTCTTGCTTCTTAAGAAGGTGGAAGAAAGACCTTGAATGGATTTATTATCATAGTCATGAATTTTATAATAGCAGCTTAAAAAAATGCACTCACAGAACGGATATATTTATGAGTGTCAACAATCTTTCTAAACTGTTGCCCTACTTTTCACACAGAAGTACTCAAAATGTTTTCACAGATTATGTAAAAGTCCCGTTTAACCATTTGTCAAGGACTTCACTGCACTGAAAACAAGTTTTAGAGCAACGTTTAAAAGTAGCCTCAAGTCTTCATCTATGTTATTAGGGAAGAGCTGGTACTGTCAACAATTAACCCTGACATATCACTGATATTTAAAGAGCATTTTAGTGCCACATTTTCAAAAATGCTTCAAGATATGCAGATAGGCATGGTGTGGGATTTTCAGTAGATGAAAACCCATATCTCTTTGAAATCAAAGGGCGTGATACACCCACTCTGGGCTGTGCTGGAAACCTCTCTAGATGCCTCCTGGCCACTGCTAATGCTACAACACATTTAAATTCTGACTCCCTGACAGCTGAAGACGAGCCATTATTCTCAGTTTTTGATTTTCCAGTTCTGATTAAATCATAACAATTAATCAGAATTATATCTCCCTTGCCTTATCTGGGTATCAGGGTCTGCAGGCAAAAATCAAGTGTGATCCTTCAGTATATAGTACACATCCTTTTCCTCCTTGTAGGGCCGAGGACCTCAGCCATGTGAGAGTGCTTCCATGCTTCTACCACCAGACAGAGTAGGAGACAGTTCATGCCTTGAAGATAATCAAATTAGGCAAACCACATGATAATACTTTAATACCAAGTCTGAAGTAGGATTATAGTTTCACAGAGATGGAAAGGAGAAGCCACAGTATTTTTATATGGTGATAGAGGGGATTTGGGACAAATATATCCGTTTCTTCAGAATCTTGGATCAATGCTTTGGCCAGAGACAAAAGATAGAGAATGTCCAAGGAACAGTCTGCTTTTACTACTACACAGATTTTTTAATATTTATTTATATATTTTTAAATGTGTTTTAAGATGGTCTCTGTCTTTGATTTACTCAAGTAGCAAGATGAAAGCAGAAAATTAGCAATTTGGAAGCCTTGAGCGAAATATCCATCCAGATGTCATGACTGAATACTCCTTTTCACAGTCTTCAGTGTTAAATTCATTTGTTCTTATCACCTATAATTCCTGAAGAAGATAAGTGAAGAATGTTGTAGTGAAATTTTTAGGTGATAATAAGAACCTAGCCAGATTTGGCAGTTAATTTTATTTATAGGACTCTTCAGCACCATGGAAAAACTGTTGGAAATTAGTTCCTGTTTGTTCCTTCAGAGTATTTTCCTGACAAAGCATAAGGGCAGTGAAAAAGAACATTTGAGAAGGACAAAATAAAGAAGCAATCTATTTATATTTATCTCTAGTAAAATACAGACAGCTTCATAATCACTGAAGCATGCTCATAGACACACAAGATCCGTCATCAGCTCAGTGCTTCAAACCTGAGGGTGGATGGAGTCTAAACTGTAAAATTCAGCCACTTGCTAAGACCATATGAAAATAGACCTGTGGTTTCGGTCTTACAGCAGTCTTCCTTACCATTAGACAGCTGAAGACATAAAAATACACTCAGCTTTGAGCAGACAAGGGCTATGTGCACTGAAAATCAAATAATGTTCTCTCTCACTGTAGTGTAAAACAGGGGTTCCTTTAAAGTGAACCTGCCAGTTAATGCCCAGATATGGCTTAATAGAGTTTGCAAAACATAATGTTAAGAGCAATCTGTTCTTAACAGTGCTTTAATTACTTAGAAATGTACTCAGCATTTCAGAAGAACAGCAGTATGCTAGTCTGTGAGAGCCAGTGAAGGAAAATGGCTATAATTAATGAATCTAATTTCACAGTTTGGGGTGGGGTGGGTAAATGCATATATTACTGGATCTATGCCGTCATATAGGTGAGAATAATATATATGATACCTGAGGCAGAAGAGCCCCGGAGCTAGTGTCTTGTTCCCTCTCACCTGGCTCAAAAGCAAACCAGCAGAGAGCTTTTAAGATTTCCAGATGTGACACCTAGATTTTATTCAGCTCTTTTTCCAGTTTTAGAAGGCTCAATGTTACCTTTGAAACACTCACATTGATAGGTCCTAAGATGAATCTGGATCTAGACTTATAAAAAATAAATTATTTTAGTGAGTCTTTTGGGTTTTTCTGAAGAAAATGTCCCATCAGTTTTTATGCAAATTAATAAGGATTACTGAAACTATTCAGTCCTCACCAAGGATAGTAACCGTTTAACTTCCACAGTTCTAGGAATGGCTTAAATCTGACTAAAAAAACTACTAACTTTTTTTTAAAATTACAAATCCACATTATACTTAGTTGCATTCCCATTTAAAACCACATAAAATGGGAGGAAAAAATGCACCACTCAACCATATTAGTATGAGAGCACTGAGCTTAAGAGTGCACATGACACTTCTAAACAGAAAAAACAAAAATTGCCTTAAAATCAATTGCTGATGGGCAGAAACATCTTTTACAAATGGAAGCCATGGTCCCATAATGAGAGGCGTGCAGGCAGATCACACTGGCTGTGTATGTTCTGACTTCAGGGGAAGCACATGTGACAGTAACTGGTATAGCATCTGCAATTCTTTGAAATTCAGTATTTGAAAAGACACATCTACTGGTTTCATCTTGAAAGGACAGGTCTATCTGACAACACCTATGCAGAAAAATCAGTTTTTCTCTTTTTGCTGACTCTGCAACAGTAGTGAATCATTAAAACCTTCAGGAAACTAAAAATGTTAAGTTAAACTACAAGTATGAAGAGAAATAAAGAAAGTTATGTCTTGCAAATGAAAATAACTTTTTACATTAAGAGTCCTTATTTCCCAGCCTCTAGGGAAACATTATCAACACAGCAAAGCAAATAAAAAAGCCCCAGTTATTTTCTAAATAACTAGTAACTGTGTCTCCAAAGGGAGCTAAATTACATTGCCATTAAAGTTAAGGACTCTTCCTTAAGTAAGGACAAGATCTGTAGTTCCTTTAGCTGTAGTTCCTTTTGCCAACTCTTCATGTATTTACGGTACTAAATGCAGGGAAAAAAATAATTTCAGAGAAATGTAATGCATCAAAGTTTGTGGGAAACACTAAAAGGATAAAGTACAAAAAAGTTTGTTTATTATTTGCACACATATCTGAAATGAATAGTTTTCAACATAAGTCTTCCTTTGGAACTTAATAAAGGTTTAATAAATGTGCATATTTGTATTTTTGAAGAAGCATTCAACCTGCATAAACTGATAAAATAAGTCTTGGGGTTTTATGAACTCTGGAAAATGGAACAATAAGTGTTTCTTCCAATTAAATGTTGAAGTCTGGTTCAGCACTGATTATTTCTGTCACACACTGGGAAATCATAAAAAATGAAGAAGTATTGGTTACAAAAGTGCTAGAAAAGGAAAATGAAACAAGGCATAAAATTTAAAGAAATGTTTACTTGTGAAACAAACTTCAGAAGTTCCTTAAAGAAATTCAGTTTTCTTTTTAAGCTTTTGCTTCATATTTTTATGTGAAAAGAATATAAGAAACTTCAAAGGAAATATATCTTTGTAAATTCAGAGTGTGCTAAGTTCTTGCATATGACATTCACAATTATATTGGTATATTTTATACACAGAGCCAGGAAAGAAATACAAACAAGTACATAGAATAAACAAGTGTCAGGTCTCATGGTGCACAGTACTCACTGAATCACTGAAACTAGTAAAATGGCTCAAGTGGCAAGGAGACCAACCTTCTTTTTCCTGTAAAAACACAGAAGTGCCTGCTGCTTAAAAAAAATTTGAAAAGTCTGGAGAAGAGGAAATAAAGGTGTATTTCAGACCAAGGATAGGTAAAAACCCTATAAAAGATTTAAAGATCATGTAAAGTTCAGGAGAACCAAGAAAATAAAGGCTGCAGGATGGAAAAAGTACAATAAATATTTTCATGTCCTTTATAGTAGAAAGGACAGAATTTAATGACAATACATGTGCAATGATTCAATATAAATTGAATATAGTTGTGCAAAAATTACTCACAGAACCTCTGTAATATAATAAAAAATTAATATAGAATCTAGTTGCCATTTTAAAAATATATCCAATATCAGGGACAAAATTACTTACACAAATCATAACACCTATATAAACTGACATTTTTCTACTAATTTTTTTAATGCAGAGCATTATCTCCATTCTAAAGGTGACATGTCAAAATACCAAGATATTAAATACTAAAATTACCATGGATAACCCTAAAGAACCCCCTGAAATTAATCAAATGGAACAGCTGCAAACAAGTATTTAATTCAGCAACAGAGAGCTTGTACAATTTGATTTCAAGCACATACATTAAAATATAACTGAAAATTCCTATTTATTGGGGGACTAATTGGGGGAAGTATCTGGAGGAAGGAGTTGACTAAAAGACACACATTGGAATCCCAGGTATGCTGTGCTCTGTCCTCTGACTTTCAACTAAGTTTCTAGTATGGATTTGATTTAATTTGTAAAAAAAATTAAAACAAAAACCAACAACAAAACCAAAACCAAACCAAACCACAACACAAAAAACCAAAAACAAAACAAAAACTACCAACAACAAAAACTGCACCACAACATCCTCTGGAACATTGGTATCTGAAAAAAAACCACCAGTCTTCCAAGTCAGCATCCTCCAGCTGGGTGTCACCTTCTAGAAGACAATTAGATCATCTATGCCAGAAAGATTTTCTCCTGCCAAATGCCAAATGTTAATCCTACAGAGATCAATTCAAGTAAAAAGTTTGACCAGATGTAAGACTCCAGCCATTGCATTTTTCCAGAAGAAATTAAGAAAAAGACTCATTAAGATTGCAGGAATGCTTTCAAGAATGATGAGAGGTTTATCAAAAGACTAACTTTTGTAAGAAATTATCTGCTCCTAGTTCAGAGACAGAGAATAAATCTGCTAAGTTTATATGCAGAGATATATCTCCTTTGTTTGTACTTAAAGACAAATGGCTAAGACCTGGATTTTCAGAGAACTGCCTTCCTTAGATTAACAGTGAAATTCATATCGTGGTTGTTAAATTTTGAGGGAGAAAAAAATATACAAATTATGTACTTTTCTAGGAGTGAAAAGTTTTTGGTTAAATACTGCTTTGCCACAAAAGCTAATTCACAAACTCAGGCTTTTACAGTACTATTTTTAGGTAACTTTTTATTACTAAATCACTCCAATATGTTCATATCCCACCAGAGCATGGCTGTTAGAGTACAGTTGTAGATAAAAGTGGTCATAGTCAATGATGATGGACTACAATTCTGTTTTGCTTCAGACAAACAAATAAGAAATAATTTGTATGCTGTAAATGAACTATTGTTTAAAGAGTTTTGAGAAAATAGACATACATTTCAGCAGGGTTTTTTTGCCTGTTGCCTTCCACACATTCATCTGTTCTCTGAAGCAAAGAAAGGATAAATATGGAAGAAGTTTGCACTTTAGCTTGTTTTTCTCCTCCATTCATAATTTTTCTTATTTTTTCCCAAGACTTACAATACTGTTTCTCTCTGTCTCTCTCCAGAGGAAATTTTGAAGTTTCTGAGTGGTGCTGCTTAGGCAGAATGTGCAGCTTTGCTCCACCAACACTGTCTTCAATGTATAAGACAATGGGAACTATCATTCCTAACATTTCTTTTGCACAATCACATTATCGCTAGTCTTCTAGAAACATCAAATTATATCAACTGGATCCCACAGCAATCCCCAGCCTAGGTCTCTTTCAGGATTACTGTGCAGCTGTCCCTTTTTAGTCACCTAAAAAGTGTAGGATACATTATTCTTGAGCTGCATTTATGGTTTTGCTTTTAAACAAGTAGGAAGCCAGAAAGGGGACTGAGGAGGAGATAGGCTGATCCAAATAAAAGTACAAAGAAAAGTACTTGAACTTTTATGAACATGATTCTCTACAAAACCTGAGTTTTTTAGTGAAAAATTTGCTTGTTAGATAATGATGATATAAATCTCAGTAAAACTTTTAGCTATGTAAAAGGCACTCTCCCATTTGCAGCACACACACACGGGGATATATAGAAAATAGTCCTAAACACTTATAAATTGAACCTTTGATGACTGACATCAAAAATGCAGTGTTCCCCTGTATGGACCACCTCAGGAAATAAGGCTCTTATATAGTTGTCCCCATGACCCTACCATTTTTGTACGCAACTTTCTTTCAAATGGATCTCCTTTAATTCTGCTAGAGGTATTATTGCAGCACATTTTATCAGACAGACTTTCTTTTCTTCAAAATCAAAAAGGTTAAGAAAAGATTCACATTAGTAAACACATAACACTTTAAACCTCTCAGTGGCAGCCTGCCTACTGTTTTTTTTCTGTTGCAGTGAATGGCATGAAATATGTAGAGTTTGCTAGACCTCTAGTTAGGCTTTTATTCCAGCAAAAGGGAATGTAACCAGGAGCTGCCTGCTGGCCATACACACTAGGATGCTCTTTGTGTTGTGGGCTGTGGCTCCCCTTTCCCTGTACTTTTCCCAAGCTGTCGCACATCAGCCCTCCCCTGAAAGTACCTCTGATGTCTAGCAAAAGTAGAATCATAATTTTCTTTCATCTGGGTGCTAAAGTAGTTGGATAAAGTTTTTTAATTTCCTGGGACGTGTCATTGTGCATATATCACAGGCACAGTAGCAGCATAGTTGCAAATGGGTAGGAGAAAAGAGAAGGAAAAAGCAAATAAATGAAAAATGGACTTACATATTCTCTCTCTTGTCTTTTACAATGGCATTCCATTTAGTCTGTGACTTCTTTTATGAAACTGTCAAGGCAGATCTTGTAACACATCAGAAAAAAAGCCCTCAATGTTATTTTCTGTTTCCTCTGAGCCAGGTTGGAAGAGTTGGACAGTGTTACCATGTTCCTCTGATGCAAGAACACAGACAGCTACAGATAGGATGCTGAGAAAATTATGCAACATAGATGTGCAATTCCAGTCACTTCTGTACTCAGAAAACATATGAATTATGAACAAGTTGATTGCATCTTTCTAAAGCCTGCTGCTTTTATAATGCTTATTGTTTCAACAAAGAAGAGAACACCTCAACATCGCTATCAACATATGTGTGCCAACAGACGATTTTTTAAACATATTTTTCTGTGTGGTGAAAGTGCATTTCTTATCACTTTGGGCATCAACTACACAAATATCAGATTTGCCAGTGCTTTCAGTAAACTATGTAGGAACATCTTTTGCGCTTATATGTAAGTATGGGTTTATCTTGCAGGATAATACAACCAAAAATTGCCTGATTTCCCATGGCAGAAGTGGCTTGGTTTGAGAGAAGGGATAAAAGGCATGAAAGTGTTGGATTATTTTCTGGTTTCAACTGAAAATCTGTGTGTTTTCCAAACTTTCCAGTAATGAAAACTCATTTCAGTTACACACTTGGGAAATGCAAAATTATCCTTGGCTAATTAATGTCTTTTTCTGTGTAATGCCAGTTCAAATGTCTTCCTTTTACATGCCTTTCTTAGAGAAATCTGTACAAAATTGTTGTCTGGAGATCCAAGTCAGAACGACTTTAACTGTGATTTTACAGGTGCAATTCCTATAACTCCAGGACTAGCCTGAGCTAGTATTTCTACTCTTGGCATTTAAAAAAGTGACAGCATTTTTTTGCATCAATAACTGAATGAACATCAGACAGCAGCACAGCCCATCCTGGGGTCTCATGCTCATACCAAATGGATTAGTTAATGCTAATATTAAAGAAAATGCATGAAATACATCCAAATATTAAAAAGAACCAAACCACACAAACCCCAGAAAACCATGAATTTTTCAAACTCTTCAGGTTCAGGGGTATGGGCTGTTAAGGACATAGGACACCCACCCTGATTGCAGTTTCCATCATTCATCCAACAGGCCAAGGAGGGTCAAGTCAGCATCTCACAGAAAAATAGGGAAATTCACATTCATCAATGAGATACAGCTTCCTACAGAACCTTGACAGGATTTCTGTAGAGTTTTCTCAAACTCCAGTCACCTTATGAATATTGGAAATATTTTGAAAATTATACTTGAAGAAAACACATTGTGATTTTTTTCACCCAGTTTTCTTATTCCAAGATGGTCTCAGCTACAGATTGCCCAAGATACCCATATGAAAAAAAATCAAAGCCACAAGAAATGAAGTTGTTTCTTTTTAAAAATACCAGCTTCTTACTGTGTCAAAGTGTTAGCGTTTTGACTATTTTATACCTAAAGTCCATTTCAAGGCACAGAAATCATTATCCAACTAGTATTTCTCAAGATTACTGAGACTTGCTTGAATATTTGCTCAAGAGAAGTTTCTTGTGAATTGCCCTTTAATGAGTTACCTCATATGAGATGATAACAATAAGACACCTGGCACATCTCTCAAACTGTGATGAGGTTAGTTGTTTTGCTAGCTTTAAAAGCTTGCTTCAGAACCCCAGGGAAGCTTCCAGGTTGTTGGGGAGAATTTATTTAACTCAGATGGAAATCCCAAAAGTGACCATGACCTCGCTCCAGCAAAAGTGCAGATCCATTCTCAGAAATAATTCCTCCGGATAGGAGGTTACTTTAGTTACATTACATTATGCAGATCATTGTGTACTCACTGACTTGGGAGGAGAATGGTGAAGGTTTGCCACTGCAAAGGTCAGCTGACTTCTCGTTTTGCTTTCTTCTTATCAAATTTTTGGAAAAAGAAGAGGATTAGGAGAAGAGGTTGAGGTTGCTGACAACCACTGATCATGTGGAAAAACGATTTCAGCTATGTCCTGGAGCTTCCATGCATTTTTTCCACAGAAGTATTTTGTCACACCTGTCAAGTTTTCCCTATCTTCCCAAGTAAATCACCCAAATGATTTGTGGAAACTAGCTGTAACTCCTCACTCAGCAATGTAATATGTGAGGGAAGGTTCTTGATAAATAGAAAACTAAACTGATGGATTGCTTGACTTGAAAACTGTCAGAGCTATCCCTGGAGTAGCCCTGCTTGCAGTAGATGAACTTGGCCTGCTGTTGCTTGGCATGCTGATTGTTGGCGTGGGAGTGCAGGCTAGGGAGTAAAAATACAGGTCAAACACCTGATGACAGTCCCAAGCTCAGTCAAAATTGGAGAGGACTGTACTCACTTATGATTTTCATGTGAACGTCTCAACTTAACATATTTGAAGAGAAGAATTTGGCCTACCATACAAAGAGAAACACAGAAGGTATAGCTAGGTAGATATGATTCAACATAGAAAAGGACAGGCCATTTATTTGATGTGCAAAATTATAGCTGCTGTACACAGAGACGATTTGCAGAGAAAGAGTCCTGGATTTAAGCAGCTGTTAACAGAACAGGGTGGTAAGGTGGCAGTGAAGTATCCAGCCCTATGCTTTCCACTGCCTGGAACATGTGAGCTTTCCCAACCGCTCTTCTTCTTCTGTCCTAAAAAATGGGGTCTGTTTTCATAACAGGAAAATAAAAATCATCAAGTTGTACAGCTTTTGCAGCTACCAAAAAAAAAAAAAAAAACCACAAAAAACCAAACAAACAAAAAAAAATCCAAAGCAAAACTACAAACAAACAAAAAAACATCCAAAACAAAACAAACGAAAAACCCCAAAACGAAACAAACAACACATAAAAAGTGGACCTCATCTCTACAGAACTGAACAGAACTGTTTCTCTGTAACAGATTTTCTTTTGGTGTGCATGCAAACAAACCCATGATATGTCTCCCCCTCCACTTTTTAAATTCCCTCTCTCACTTGGATGTAATCTGCTTATCTCAAAACAAGCTACCCACCTTTCTCTTTCCTCCATGGCCACACAACCTGCCTCTCTCTGTCCTTATTCTCCCCAGCTAAACTGCAGCATGTTTGTCTGCCAAAGGTATTTTGGGTCCATCCCCTGCCCTGATGGAGGACTGAGGACAATCCCCACCTTGAATTCCTGCACACTATCCAGAGTTATAGCTGGGCATAAAAGAAGAATTAAATATTTCAAAGAATACTGCTTTAAAAAATAAGTCTTTAAACTAATGGTACTTTTCCCCATTTCCAGCTATCACTATTTCTAGAGCTTCTTGATTCACAGCAGGACCTCCATGGGGCATTATGCCAACTAGAAGCAGCTTGAAATATCAGTCAGAAAACACCATGTAAATACTGTAGTTCCCTACAGTCAGTGTTCTATTTTAATAGAATGTTCATCTTCATTACATAATTTCATATTTATGACAAAGCCGCTTGTCACTCAAATGAATCCAACCATGCTACATCCTTCAGTTTAATTCGGTTTTGGTTTAGGTGAATAGCAAAACAACTGTCTGAGGTTTGCTTATCTCTGACAGTGGCTGGTAAATGCAAGAAAAAAGTGAATTTAAAACTATTTATCAAATCTCAATGCTTCACTTAGCTTGACTTTTCTCTGAATGCAATGTCACTTATTTGTATAATTCATAATGCATGACAGCAATTCTCTCCTGTTTTTTCCCCCTCTCATAGTATCCTATGGCCTCCGCACTAAGGCAGGGACATTTTCAAACTGAACTTTTTCCCCCCTTAAGCAAGGGGGATGTCTGAGAACACATTATCCAAGGCCAAATCAGAACAGTGGGGTAATACCTCCTATGCAAAATACTTTTCTTACCTTCTCTTTGGTCCAATTGGCTGCTCTCCCTCTATGCATCTCTGATGTATACTGGTTATGTATACTCATAACCGGGTGTTGTCCCATCCCAGCTGCAGAATCTGGCATTTTGATTTATTAAATTTCATGTCACTGATGATTGCCAATGCTCCAATCTATCTCAATCTCTCTGCTAGGCCTCTCATACCTCAAGAGAGTCAACAGCACATTCCAGATTGGTATCATCAGTATAATTGTTACTGGTGTGTTCAGCTCCTGCATCCCGACATTGATGAAAATATTAAACAGAACCAGTCCTGATTAAGCCTTAGGATTAAGCCACTGGTGACAGGAGGGCAATCACATGTGGCCCCATTCACTACAAGCCTTTCTTTCAATCCCTTCATTCCGCTCACTGCAGACCTCATCATTTCATAGCTGGACAGTTTGTCCAGAAGGATGCTGTGAGGGACAACATCAAAGGCCTTACCAAAACCCAGGAAAACTAAAACCACCACCTTCATCCATGAGGCAGGTGGCCTTGTTGTAGAAGAATATCAAAATAGTTAAACAGAACTTGGGCCCAGTGAAGTTGAGTTGACTTTGTCTGATGCTTGTATTCTTTCAATAGTACTGAGATTATCTTAACTTTTCCAGGAACCAAGGTTAAACTGACAGGTCTGTCCCAATGTATTATGGACTAGCTGCTTGCTGGGCATTTAGTCCAGAAAATTGTTATGAAAGACAGTGTCAAAAATTCCTGAAATTCACTAAACTCCCATATCTACTTACTTCTCTCAATCAGCTAGATGGGTGGCCTTGTCTTAAAAGGAAATCAAGTTAGTTAAGGAGGATTTTCCCTTTGTGACCTCATCCTTGTTATAGCCAATGACTTAGCTGTCTCTCTTTTCATTAATTTCCAGGGCAACTTCTCCATCATTTTGCTAGATACTGAAGTGGGACTGATAGGCCTGTAATTAACAGGGGATTCCTTCTTGCTCTTGAAAACTGGGACAACACTTGTCAGTTTACTAGACTGACAACACTTGTCAGTTTACCAGACTACCAGACTGTTGAAAAATAATGGAGACAAGCTCCATGGTGGCATCTACCATCTCATTCAGCAGCCGATAATGAATCCCTTTGGGCTCCAGAGGTCNTCTGGCATTTTGATTTATTAAATTTCATGTCACTGATGATTGCCAATGCTCCAATCTATCTCAATCTCTCTGCTAGGCCTCTCATACCTCAAGAGAGTCAACAGCACATTCCAGATTGGTATCATCAGTATAATTGTTACTGGTGTGTTCAGCTCCTGCATCCCGACATTGATGAAAATATTAAACAGAACCAGTCCTGATTAAGCCTTAGGATTAAGCCACTGGTGACAGGAGGGCAATCACATGTGGCCCCATTCACTACAAGCCTTTCTTTCAATCCCTTCATTCCGCTCACTGCAGACCTCATCATTTCATAGCTGGACAGTTTGTCCAGAAGGATGCTGTGAGGGACAACATCAAAGGCCTTACCAAAACCCAGGAAAACTAAAACCACCACCTTCATCCATGAGGCAGGTGGCCTTGTTGTAGAAGAATATCAAAATAGTTAAACAGAACTTGGGCCCAGTGAAGTTGAGTTGACTTTGTCTGATGCTTGTATTCTTTCAATAGTACTGAGATTATCTTAACTTTTCCAGGAACCAAGGTTAAACTGACAGGTCTGTCCCAATGTATTATGGACTAGCTGCTTGCTGGGCATTTAGTCCAGAAAATTGTTATGAAAGACAGTGTCAAAAATTCCTGAAATTCACTAAACTCCCATATCTACTTACTTCTCTCAATCAGCTAGATGGGTGGCCTTGTCTTAAAAGGAAATCAAGTTAGTTAAGGAGGATTTTCCCTTTGTGACCTCATCCTTGTTATAGCCAATGACTTAGCTGTCTCTCTTTTCATTAATTTCCAGGGCAACTTCTCCATCATTTTGCTAGATACTGAAGTGGGACTGATAGGCCTGTAATTAACAGGGGATTCCTTCTTGCTCTTGAAAACTGGGACAACACTTGTCAGTTTACTAGACTGACAACACTTGTCAGTTTACCAGACTACCAGACTGTTGAAAAATAATGGAGACAAGCTCCATGGTGGCATCTACCATCTCATTCAGCAGCCGATAATGAATCCCTTTGGGCTCCAGAGGTCTATGCACATCCAAATAGAGCAGCAAATCTCAAACAAGTGTCAAACAGGGTTGGCTCTGAGTTTCTCATCCTCTCTGACACAGTCTTCCAGCACAGGGCTTCCGGGATCCCAGGACCTATCACGTGTGTCAAAGACAGAGGTGAAGAAGACTTTAGATGTCTTTGCCTTGTCTACATCCTGATTTGTGAGCTGACTGACCTCATGAAGTTAACAGACCAGTGTTATCTCTCCGGTCCTTCTTTTGCCATCAGCATATTTTAAAAAAAGCTTCTTTTGTTGTCTTTCACAGTGCTGGCCAGCAGTGACGATTGAAGCTGCAGTTGTACCTTGCAGAAGTCAACTGAACTGGTGCAGTGTTTTGAAGGCCTAAGAGGTGCATCTATGGAGCTAGGGAATTCTGTACCCTCTGCAAAGGGTAGGAACAGCCCAAAGCAGAGATCTGCCACAGGTTTGAGGTCTGATCCCCAGATTCATTCTGCCCATCTTCTTATCTACAAACCATGCATTTAATTTATATCTTTGAAGTCTCTGGAACACATAGGCATTCCCACAAAAAAACAAAATTTTGTTCCAATGACTTTATGATTTTTAAGAAGCAGAATTTCATGAAAAACATAGAAATACTTTATTATATTCAGGATCAGATTAGTCAGATCAATAATAATTGCTCCTTAAATGGATTGTAAGACATTTTCTCTCAAATTAAGTGCCTCTGGTGACCCACACCAAATATCATTGCATTGCAATTTATGATCCAATTCTTGTGACTTAAAACTGATTTAAAAAAAAAAAAAGTAAAAAGAAAAAAGCATAAGTTAGAGTTATATAAGTCTTTCTTTTCCAGAATTCAAAATATTCATTTTATTCATAACTAAATGGCAAATAAATAGCTAAAAATTTCTGAGAAAAAAATAACATTAAAAATAAAATTTTTTTAACTATGTCTTCTTGTGTTCTGTAGTCTATTTTGCAAATTTGTGTAAGGCATTCCTCACCAAAATAAAGCTTTACATGTAATAAACACCATTATACAGTAAAACTAAATTTCATATGTTAAGGCTACAATAATGTACGGGAAAGTTTCACAGAAGATTCTGGATCTACCTGAAGTAACTCCATTACTTTACCTGTAACTACTATTAAGTTGACTTTTAGCTACAACATAATTGATATACACAAAAAAGAGGTATTTTTCCACTTACCAATTTCAGAATAATTTTTACGTATCTCTCAGGTACTTTTGTGTTTATATCTCATAAATGCCAAAATATTCTAATTCTATCCTCAATTTCATATAACAAACTAAGCCAAAAAATATATGTGAGAAATTATCTCTTTTAAGATGGACAGGGCAAAAATAGGTGATATTATTATTTTAAAAATCATTCTACTTCAGTGTCTACCATCCTCCCTGAAACTGGCCTTTGTTACCACTCACAAACAAATGAGCAAGACTTTTATGAAATCTAGGATTTATATAATGGTTACTTTTACCTATCGACGCAGGTGGTACCAGACTGCTGAGAGCATCAGGGCACTTCCAAGTGTTGGCATTCGACTTCCATCAGTTGTGACAGCACTGACTCCAGCAGTCACCAGGCTTCTGCACATGCAACAACCCCACAACAGATATTCTCCTTGTTTGGAGTTCCACTGTTTACCTTGCAGACTTAATTGCTCCCTTTCCACTTCCTTCTGGCTCTAAAATGCGCCAGTGCCATTCTCTACCTAAATATTTTCAGAAGTCTTTCATGAATATGATCGGAATTTGTAAAAATACTGCAGTCTTTGCATTCCAGTTTCACTTTCTTTCACTTCTGCCATAGTTTTAGGGTTTTCTGACAGGTCATGTTTTGCTTGCACTTCTGCAGCAAGAATAATAGCAGTTCAAAAGCATAATGTTGGCAAATTGTATTACAAAGATGTATATTGGAAAATTTGACAAAATTATGGTGCACCTGCTCCTGGTAGAGATATATTTGAATTGTCAGGTCTTACTGGTGAAGATCACTTGTTAATTAAGTTCAATTCAAAACCCTGTTTGGCAAATAAGATAGATGGATAGTCTCCAGCACAAAGTTCTTGCTCATGGAAGCCACTGCCTATCAGCATCCCTGGGACCACTCATTCAAAATGTGTTTCAGTAAAAAAAGTCCAGTTGTCAAGAAGTTTTTGTAATCTGCAGAAAATAAACATCACTTTTAAGGCATGTTTCATGCTACTCAGTGTTCACAATAAGTCAGATTACTCTTGTAGGAGCAGTTTTTCTACATTTACTATAAAGTGAGTTGAGGGAATAACTAAGACCAGGAGAATGGTTTCCCTTTGTAGATCAAGGTCTATTACAACGTCACTCTATAAGTGACCAATAATGGATTTAACTGGAGGGAACAGCTCAGGCAAACAATGTTGGCTGTTAGAGAAGGCCTGTTTTTATCACAGGACAAAGTATGTTTTTAAGAACACAAACAAGACCTGTCAGTGTGGACAGGATTAGATAATCCTAATGCCTTCATCTTCTAGTGGCAGCACACATGTCCACATATTTTGATAAGTTTCCTTTTTCCTAATAATCCATGTTGTCCATACTTAACATACTGTATCTAACTTTGTTGTTTGTTGTCTGGTACATAGAGTTGGAAAATTATATCTTATCTTCTAAACCATTAGCGGCCTTGATTGCACAAGAAAAATGTTTCCTTCAAATTTCATGTTCTGAGGCCAGCCTGAGTTAAAAGAAACAAACAAAAAGCAAGCAAGCAAGCAAACAAACAAACCAAAACAAACCAACCAAACAAACAAAAAAACCCCAAAAACCCCAGAACAAAGAAAAACAAACCAAACCAAACCACCACCACCAACAACAACAAAACACACGCACCCACAAAACAAAAACCAGCCTGAGGAAATGCACCTGTCCTGGTTTGGCAGGGATAGAGTTCCTTTTTTCTCCAGTAGCAGATACTATGTTTTGGATTCAGGGTGGGAATAATGTTGATAAACACAATGATGTTTTGGCAGTTGCTGAGCAGTGCTTACCCTGAGTCAAGCACTGTTCAGTGTCTCATTCTCTGCCAGTGAGCAGGTGCCCAAGGAGCTGGGAGGGAGCCCAGCCAGGACAGCTGACCTGAACTGGCCAGGGATATTCCAGACTATATATGCCCAGTATAAAAACTGGGGAGAGCTGGCCAGGAGGGACTAATTGTTGCTTGGTGAGCAGATGATGATCAATGGTATTTTGGATCCCTTGTCTTTCCTAGACTTTATTCCTCTCTTTTTTTTGTTATCTCCCTCTTCATTATTTAGGAGTTTAGGGGGTTGTTTCAGAGTTTTCAATTTCAGTTACTAAATTTTTCTTATCTCAACTCACAGCTTTTACTTTTTTCTGATTCTCCTTCCATTCCCCTGCATCATAATGTGGGGAGCTGAGTGAGCAGCTGCAGAGCACTGAATTACCAGGTGGCATTAAACCATGACAGTGGCAGCCTAGAAGGTACGGGCTTTGTGTGACACATGGCAAAGCATCAAAAGCAACTACATTAAGTGATGCTATATGATAAAAAACATCCAAGAGCTTTTTCCACAGAAATGCAGCACTTTTAAACCCCAGGTGGCATCGCATTTCTAATCAGTTCCTTTGTCTAAAAGGCAGAAAAAAATTCAGTATCTTCTTTAGGGCTTCATTTACAAAACTAAAAATAACGAGAATTGTTATTCAAGAGGTAAAAGAAAAAGACAAAAAAAAGGACAAAGACAAAAAAAAAGACTGTAGGCATAAAAGAGCAATCTTGAGAAAGCAAACACATTTTTTAATTAATTTGACAAACTACGTAGAATCAAAAATTGAGTAGAATGAAAAACCAAGTAGAATCAAAACCTGAGTAGGAATAACTCACAATATTAAATAGAAATATTTTAGGAGAAGGAACAAGCTCTCCTGATCTGAAGACTATTAACAGAACTGCTTTTGAATTTTCAGTTGTTCATCAGCCTTTGCTTCAGTTCCTCAGTGCACATCATAGGAAGCAGTAGCTGTCAGTGTAGTTTTTTCTGAGTCAGATGAACTTAGACCATACTGAAAAAATGTAAACTTTGGTAGCCACCAGCAGCTGGTATACTGATGGCCAACTGCAGAAGAAAGAGTGTCATGTAATCTTCTCCACAGAAACAGTAGAGTAAGACTGCTATAACCTCTCCATATCAGCCTCTCCAGAGGCAATTGATCATGACAAAAAGGATAATGTGCCTGCACCAGCAACCCTGAGATTTGGCTTTGCAAATTCATCTGATGCCCACATGCAAATTAAAGAACAAACAGGATTAGTTTTTCAGCAAAACTGTTAAGAGAGACAGATGTCAGCTTAAGACAGAGGAAGCACAACTCTAAAACATCAAAGACTGTCTGATACAGAGGATGCTGTTTGATTCCAGCACAACTTACTGCTGGTGTTGCATAGACCATCTGTAGATCAGGAAGGTGGAAAACCCTCCAAATTTTGTAAGGTGTGGATAATAAATAGAGATATCTGATAACTAAATTTACTAAATTGCTTTTTCATGTGCATTGCAGATACACTACCACTCTACTAATTACAGAACTCAGATTTAAGAGGTCATGGAAACAGAGAGTTTAGAAAATTATAAAAATTGCTTAAGCAATAATGTCAACCATAAACTTCTGGTACATATTTTAGCACAAGATCTCGGTGACTGGAGAAATAGTACTGTATTATAATAATGTCTTTGAGAAATTTAAGTCTGTGTTCAAAAGCAAATTTGAGGGAGAAAAAATTACCAGTCATCAGGTTTTAATTGTAGAAAAAAGGTCTTCAGTGAAGTTAAATCTAAGCAAGGCTAAAACTTGTCATAACTTTTAGAGTTCTCAAAGATATTTTGTTTCTGACTGTAACTGAAGGCATAAACTCTCCATTCAAATAATCATGTGTAAGATGGAGATTTCAGACAACAGGATACATCTTTATATCTCACAAAAAACAAAACCAAACCAAACAAACAGAAAATACACAACAAAAACCACAACAGCCTACAAAAAACAGCAATGGTCAGATATAGCAATTGAATTGAATATCAAAATGTTAACAGAGAAGTGTAAAAGATGACTCAGACTGGGCCATGCACAGCAAAAGTCACCAGCCACCCTTATGCTGTGCTTCCCACAGCCAGGCTTCTGGCATCTTGGTGACAGCTCATGAAGGCACTGGGGAGAAGCCTTTCAGGGTTTCTTCCTCTCTGCACAGGACTTTCAGGTCATGTCAAGCTCTTCAAGCACCCAAAGTTTTACCTGTGCCTTTTTCCATATGTCACAGATGCTGACCTCTATTTTATTGACATAACAAACCACTTTTGTTTAGTATCATTGCATATCATTGCAGAAGGTAGTCTGTGAAAAGCCTGAATTATTTTAAGTCTAATAGGTTTTCACCCCCCAAATTTCAATTCTGTTTTCTTAGACATAGACTCCATCAACTATATATATATTCTCAAATACCCATAAATGTAATTTGTTCCCTCAAAGGAAATGCTGTCTTGAAATCAAATTATTTGACTCTTTATACTTTCTCCTCCCAAAGGCTTTTAAAGTCTGCTTTTGCACCTACAAAGTTCAGTAAGTGCATATCCGTTTGGCTACTCATAGAAATCTGTTTTCTTTCTTTATGGGGCAAGGTGCTACAATCTTTTAAATTCCTTTACTCTACTTATATTTCTGCACCATCTTTCATTTGCATGGATGTAACTCATGTCTCCTGCACGTGAGAATAAGGATCTAGGTCTCTTCTTGTCTCTTCTAGTTTTTGGTTGTTTTTAATCAAAACCAAGCCAGTTTCAGATGGATGCACCTGTTTTGACCTCAATATCAAGAAAGAA
Organism: Pardalotus punctatus; assembly: GCA_013400915.1. Classification (NCBI taxonomy): domain Eukaryota; kingdom Metazoa; phylum Chordata; class Aves; order Passeriformes; family Pardalotidae; genus Pardalotus; species Pardalotus punctatus. The sequence goes on from VZTX01027644.1 coordinate 29,335, forward strand.
ACTCCTTTCTTCCAACATCTTTGCAACTGCTCACAACAAAGTTGTCCATTGAAGCAGACACTGCATATTCCATGTTTTAGACACAGATCATCCCTTTGACAGCTAATAATACACACAAATTGATTCTTTAAATTATCCCTCTTATTGATCATAAATGGCTCTTTTTCATATTAACCTCTCAAGAAGAACATCAGTATCTACTGATGACAAAGTGGTAACTGGCTGGACTGGATTCAGATTCACTACTGTGGGACTGCCTTATGCCAGCTGGAAACACACCAGAACAAACCCAGAGACACAAATCATCTTGCAGGTCCTAAAAATTACCTCTAATGAGGTACAATCGAATAATTTAGTAAGATGAGGATTAAATAAAGATGAATTTTCAAAAAGACAAAAGAATCAACTCAGGTCTTCATTTCAAAATAATTTCCAGAAACTATACACAGCCTGAAAAAGAAAGGGATTAAATTCTGTGTACACAATTGTCCTTATTTATTGTCCTTGAAATCAAGTCCCCACAATCAAATTTTCTGTCAAGAACTTAATAGACAATTCAAATTTTCTCTGGAAATACTACTGATATCTCCAAAGAGTTTATCCAGACAATCTGCATCTAGGGTTTTTACTTCAAGACTAAAAATATTATTGTCTTAAAGAAAATAGGATAATTGAGTTTAAGGATAAGTAAATAAATTTTTTCATCTCCTTGTGATTGCTTGGGATTTCCCCCTAACATTATTATATGCAGCACTTGAAAAATGCATGAAAGCTTTTAAAATTCTCATACATGGCAGGGCTTTCTTGCTAGTATTACTCTCCACATTTTTTCCTTGTTAATTATTTTCCTACCAAGTTCTTAAGGTCTCAAATACCAGAAATACCAAGTCTCAAATTAGCAGAATTTTATTTTGTGACATCAGTTTCATTAAATAAATCCAGGTGAGTACGGCCTTTCTGCTTGATATGTCTACAAAGACAATTAAAAGAAAACAAAAATACATAAGAAAATATTTCCAACATTCAGATAGAATGGGCATAGATCATCAGATAAGAGAATTAGCTTGTTCTTTTATTTTATGATTGAAATTATTCTGCATCAGCAGACAAAAAGATGACCTTATGCAAGCTAATCCTTCTTCCTCCTCACATTTGTGAGACAGAAATCACTCAGACACCATTACAAGCAGTGCACTTCATCCAAAATATGTTTGCATTTTAACACATCACACTATTTTCCAGTGCTGCTGTTTCCACTGAATTTATACCATACATAGAAGAATTTATTGAGAAGTAGGCAAATAAGTAAAACCATAAATACAAACATTCAGAGCGCATCGAACAGGCGTGGGAAAACAGGGATGTGGCATGACAGGTAGGGCATAGCACTGCAGATGAGGAAGGCAGGGTGAGCAGGAAGGGCCCAGCCACTTTCTGGGCTCCTAGTGATGTGTCCTGTGTTATGTGGATGTGGTGTTTTGGTAGGGCATCCTTTTATTAGTTTTCTCTTGGGGTTTTGTCTTCTTTTTTTTCCCCAACTTGACTAGATCCCAAAATGGTTTACAAATGCTGAAAAGCCTTCGCTGCTGCTGCCAGCAGGAGTGTGTTAACCCAAACAGAACCTTCCAAGAAGTTTCCACACCTGCAGGGAGTGTCTGAGCCTGGTGTTAGTACCAGAGGACAGTACAAAACATACCTGCATGTGGTGTGAGCAGGTGAATGATCTGCTCTGTCTGGTGGCAGAGCTTAAGGAAGAGGTGGAAAGGCAAAAGAGGATTAAGGAGAGTGAAAGGGAAATAGACTGGTGGAGTTACACCCTTCCAACCCTAAGAGAAGCTCAGCAGGAATCAGAAGAGCCCCATCTAGGCAGAAGGCGAAGATCTAGTAGATGGGCTAATGGAAACAGGTCCCTGCTCAGAGAGGTAAAAGAATCCCTTCCTGAGCCCCATCACCTTCCCATGTGCCCTTACAGAATAGGTACAAGGCCCTGACTCCAGAGGGACAGGCAGATGACACCAGAGAAAAAAAATCTGTCTGGAGGGTCTTCCAGTTGCACTCCATCTCTCAGACAGATCACAACCTCAGGTATTAAGAAGAAAAGAAGGGTGGTTTTTGTAGGTGACTCCCTTCCAAGGGGAACTGAGGGCCCTGTATATATCAACTGGACCCATCCCACAGGTGGTCTTCTGTCGCTGCCCGCTTGACCGCCTGGATGGTTAGCATGCAACAGGAACAGATGTGCTTCAGCGGAGACCGCTTATATGTCCTTTTTTGTCCGGTGGCAGGCTCTTGCTCACAAGTGGAGAGAGGATCACAGAGACCTCAGCTGGGTCTGGCAGCCGGCGATAACAATGTCGTGATGCCGCAGAGACAGAGGAGCTGGGAAGGGTCCAGTTACCATGGAAATCAAGTATTTGTTTCCCGCCTGGGGAAGGAACAGAAGTACAACCACGAGATGAGTGACGGCAAAAGGACGAAGAAATTACAGTTGCAGAGGGTTTTAAGGGGACCAGAAAGGGGATGTTCAAGGGGAGAAACAACAGATTAACCAGTGGGGAAGGATTAATACATATGAAACAACTGGGAGGGGAAAGGGGTGTAAACTAGGATTTTGACAGACAATTTAGGAGAGGGGAAATGTGACCAATTCCCCAGCCTCGCCTTCTCCCTCCTCCTCGGGCTCATCCAAATAAGTTTCATTAGAGAAGGCAGGCAGGGTCACTGCCACAGTCTTCTACTTAATTCCTTCAGTGCAGGGATGAATGATGAAAAGAACAGGAAAACCCATGTTATCAATAAGTGGCCTAAGGACTTATTGTTCCATCACAAGAATTTTGGGTTTTCCCCTGTACTCGGTACTTCCCAGTCATAAGGCCACACCTTGAGTTCTGCATCCAGTTCTGGACCACCAGTTCAGGAAGGGCACTGAAGTGCTGGAACAAGTCCAGAGAAGGGCAACAAGTCTGGTCAGGGGTCTGGAGCACAAGTCCTGTGAGGGGCAGCTGAGGGAGCTGGGATTGTTTAGCCTGGAGAAAAGGAGGCCATGGTCTGGTTGACAAGGTTACAGGCTGGACTCAATGATCTCCAAGGTCTTTTCCAACCTAGCTGATTCTGCGATTCTGTGATATACAGACAAAAAAATAAAGCCATAAATGTAAACATGAGAGACACCTCTCACTAGTGCCTGTGGCATTTGTCTGGGGAATTCACTTTTCTGTCTTGTTGCACAGTGGTTAGATCACTTCCAGTGCTTCTGGAAATAAAAGGCAAATCAAATATTCAGGTTTGAGGCTTTTAAAATTGTGAAGAACATTGATCTAAGTCTACAGAGCTAATTCACAGCATGATGTATCACAGGATGCTGTCAGTGGGATCGTCTGAAGGGAATGAGAGTTGTTTTGACTTTGAGGACTTAAAATCTTCCTGCTTGTTTTCAGTTACAGATAACAAAAAAACAAACAAACAAACATAAAAAGCATCATGTTATGGATGTAGGGATCCTATTCAAGGTCAGAATTCAACTTTAGGCAGGTGGATAAAATATTGCAGTAGCAGATAGTCAGCATAAACTGTAGTCACGGTAAGGAGCGGCAACTGAGGAGAAAAGAAAAATAATCATAAAAAGGGGATTTAGTACGTGCCCAATCAAAGGCAACAAGACAACTGTCCAATATCCAGAGTAAAATCTAAGTAGTTTTGAGAGTACGGGACTGTAAAGCTCAGGGATTTCCACCAAGAAAAGCATCAACCCAGTATAAAAAACCCTCACATTTCAGTCTCAGTCCCTGTTACTGTCACAGATTCACCATACAATTTTACTGTCTCTTGACCAACCTACTCCATCCAGATTTTTGTTTCATTATTATGAAGGTGTTTATTTTCTGCTACTCCTGGCTGAGCTGCTCACGAGCTCCAGTTTATACTGTCCTGTGTCTATGAGTTAGTAAGTTGTTAGAAAACTCTCCCGAATGAAAGGAGTGTGTAAGTCAGTTAATTGTTTCACACTACAATAGACTGCCATTTAGAACCAGTCTCTTTCTTTCCATTGTAACAGCATGGATGTAAAGAACCAATTTTCCTAAATAGAGAAAAAAAAAAAGGTATCAGGGATTTATTCATAGTGTTGTGAATAATAGTACGGAGTGCCTGTATATAATACACTTTCACTTGTAGATGCCATTCCATTTGTCCATTCATTTAGGTATGAAATATATCTGGCATGTATCATACTTGACCTGGGGAGGGGGGAAATAGCTAAATAAAATGAAATATAGGAAGAAAAGTTGAAATAGTCTGCTTAGATCAAAATAACTATTGAGAAGGACTAAAAACAATTCCTATGTTCATTATTTCAGGTTATATCAATCTTAAAAGATTTATGAGCACATCACATTACACTAGAAAGTGTATTTTCTATGCCTTGTTTATTATGGACAGAAAAATCAGACTGAAAAATTAAAATCCATTTTATCCACATAGGGTATGATAATCCACTGCACAGCCACCACTTAGCAAATACTTCATTAAAAGAGATAATTATTTCCATGAAGATTAAGTGTGATTTAAAATTCACATTCACCTTTATCTACCTGATGCAGGTCTGAATTTAATCTGAAATAGGCGTTCTTAGTAAAATTTCCCTTCAAATGCCAGTCCCACTCTTCTTGCCTTTGTTTTCTTGCTTTCTTCCTTTTTTTGAATACTTGATCCATTAGAGTCTTTCACATGGGCTTAAAAAAAAATTCTGCTTTTCAGTGTTAATATAACTCTTCTGATACCCGCTGACACATATAGAATACTTGGTAATTAAAATCAGATCAGAAGTTCTGCACAAGTTGTTGATGCTTGCAGCTGTTTAGAAAAAAACCCCAAACCCTCCAGATCATTGCTAAATTAGATCTGTGAGTAGGAGCGTACTCAGATTTACTATTGTCAGTTTTTTTTCTCCATGTAGTTTTGTACATGAGCAAAAAGCACACTAGAAAGAAATTAAAGAACTGATCAGAAATACAGAATAAAAACAATTATAGAGAAGTTTTAATCCCATGGAAGTAAGCATTAAGCACAGGTATTAGATGTAATATAGAAGAAATAAAAATATGTTAAGGGAACAAAATTTATATTTAAGACATCTTTAGAGTAGTATTTATAAAACTAAAATTGATGGCTTCATTGGATGTAATTCCATGTTTAATGAAAGAGATGCTGATAAAAATCTGTTATATTTCCTCATTTTTATTTCTTCTCTTTCTATATATTACGAAATTGTTTCTTTTTTCCTTTCTTTTTTGGGTATTCACATTTTTATTTTTTTAATAAAAAATCTTCCAGGCTACTGTCTGAGCCAGATCATCTTTCTATTAATTTTCCATGTATTTTGCACTGGTACATGGCTCTCAGTCTGAATTTTGTCTTAGCAACTGCCTAATCAGTCAGTATGGAGGCTGCTACTTATGGTTTGCCAAGCACATATCTGCTTTTAACCTGCTGTATTTTGCAAATGGCAGGTCACTGTTCACAACATCACTGAGTCAAGTCTTCCTTTTACTGATCCAGAAAAAAAGAGTATTATGAAAGACATGGAGGGTACTTACTAAACTGTACACCTACTTGCAATTTTTGGAATCTTCATAGCTAAAAGTGCTGATTAAGGATGGAGCCAAAGCAATTTAAGGGCTTGTTTTTCTGAGGCTGGCATTTTGCCCAATAGAAACTAGACAGGAGGGGTGACTAAACTTTATGTTTGAAAGTGAAAAATATTCTATATTGTATTGCTTATTCTCCAGAACAGAAATGTGATATATAACAATTGTTTTTGTTACTTCTACCCCTCTTCTTATGCTTTTCAGTTAGCCATAATTCCTCTTTTTTTTTTTCCCCTTTGTTATCACATTATGTCCTTTAAGATTTTCTGGTAATCAATATCTTAGATCTAAATTAAAAGCTTCAGAAATAAAGTCTAATGATACTATGGAACACTTCTTAAAGTAAAGGCCATGCTGATGGAGCTTCAGCCTGTGAAGGTGAGATTCCCACAACCTGGGAAACTTGGGAATCTTTTTACTCTGAAGAGGCCATTGTCAAGCTGTTATTACTTGACAAAAGGTACTTTAGAGAGAAACAAAAAAAGGGTTGTGGGTCCATGCTTCCTTTAGCAGCATTCACCGTGGTTATGCCTTTTCTACTGCATGACAAATCAGATGCTCTACAGCAGTGCAGAAGTCTTCATGCATACAAACAGCCAAATTCACAAAAAAAATTTCTCAGATCAGTTTCCCCAAATGTAAAATGGAGACAGTAATACTTTACTATACCACAAACCCAAAAACAAATGAACAAGAAAAACCCCAAAAGAAAACAAAAACCCGAACACACCAACCCACAGTAAACTGTTGAACTGTCAGATACAACAAAAAAGCAGTGAAATTATCACCATAATTTAGACTGTTAGAAACCATGACCACACCTTCTTTTCATCTAAATGTTTATTTGCCCAAGCGGGTTCTGATTTTTGCATTTTTTTTTCTGCAATTAAACATAAGCTTTTGCTTTTAATATCAACAGTCATAAATAATTTGAATTACTGTGGACAGAATAAGCTACTTCTGCTCTTACAAAGTCTTGGGAATATATTTTTCTGCTGCTTCCAGATATGCAGCTTCTTCAAGGTGAACCAGCACTATGAATAGCCAGTTTCCAAAGCCTTTGCACTGTAGGAATGCTAATTTCATTCTCTACAGAACACATCCTTTTAACAGGCACAAAAACTTCAATATAAAGTTTATAATTACTTCCAAAATACTGATAATGTTTCTATGTCACCTCATGCAGAATGCAAAGATGGTAAGAAAACCATTAACAGCAGACAACAGTAAACATTAGAAAACAGTGAACCATAAGATGTCATAAAATTTACTTATCATGCTCCTGCACTGTCAACTTGTATAATCAAGAGCAGAAAAATAAAACACGCTTGGACCCATCATCACATGAAAGCATCTTCATTAGTTTTTTATATAGATTCTCCAAAATCTGTAAAACAGCTGCTAAAAAAAAAAAATTAAAAAAGAGAGAGAGAGAATTATTTGTTACTTCAAGGAGCCACAAAACACTGTCCCTAAACCTATATAAATATTTTCAGACAATTTCTTGGTCACAGAAAACTTTTAGTTGGAAGTGTATTAAACCAGCTTGTCAATCTTTCCTCTCACATTACCTCTGAGGAAAATGCAGAGCCAATGACCACTAACAAGGAATTTCAGTTTTCAAAAGGACAGCTACAGGCAGATATCCAGCTTTTAAATCTTTACCAGTTATCTACAAGATCTAATAACCTTGGTCTGCCACCAGAAAATAGAAAAAGCAAACTAAAATACCTACCCAATATTGCAAATCCTTATGGGATAAACCCAGAAAATAAATATTTAGATTGTCTCTTAACATCTCTGTGTTTTATTACATCTTCGCATGTATGCTTGTAGCTACCTTGAATCCCACTGTGTACTTTCTACAGATTGAAAAAAAAACATATTTGGGGAAGCATAAAAGAAGGGAAAAAGACAGAATTTGAATGCCAATGCTATGAAATCAGCACACATTTGTGCTTAAATAGAAAAGCTTTAGTGCATAATGACTGGGCAGAGTTCCAGCTTAGCAGGGAATCTGTGGAGGTGTGACAGGAGCCAGTTCCTTACATATACCTGGCATTGGATCCATTCCCCAGCCAGGCTCTTCTGCCCAAAGGTGACCTCTGAGCGCTCATGTCTGTGACCACTTGTTACAAGACAGCGCTGTGACATGCCTCATTCCCAAGGGAAACTTCACTTCAATACAAAGAGTCTTTCTGTTGTGTCATCCCTGCATCCAGTCAGCTCAACCCTTTCTTGGCCCCCATGCCCGGGTCAATCCCTGGTCACAAATTATCAATGCTAAGAAGCTACAATTCAAATTTCCCCTTGACCAGGTGCTACATATTCAGGGAAACGAAAAATGATGGGTTAAATTATACTGCAAAGATATGCTAAATTTGTCATGGTTATATTAGAGACCAGTATTTCCCCCCATTATTATCGAAACAGTTAATATTTTGCACAAAAATTTTGTCAATGTTCACAAGGTTGGAATAATTAGCTATATATTCACTTTCTCATATATTGCTTGGGCAAACTGAGTTAAAAAAGCTGTGTCACGCCCAATACAATGTTCATCATAAATGCAGCTAAAAATAAGGAGAGGTACTCAAAGAACCTTCCTGTCCCATATTTAAAGGGAATATATATAAATGAACAAGAAACATAAATTTGAATTTGCACATTGTTAGAAGTGAATAAAATCCTTTGGGAAATATGCATATACATTGAATACTCTAGTTACAGTCAGAAATATATTACATGGCAAATTGTTGCAAGAATTCAGCTTCAAGTTACATAAGGAACTACCTTGATGCATTTTCAATGAAAACTTGGGGAAAAAAATAATCTTTAAGTCCTCTGCAGCAGCTGAGCTTTAACTACAGGTGCAGAAGAACAAAAATGTAGCTGTATAACAATTTGTTACAGACTGGGATTTCCAAGGAACTTCAAGTTATGTTTCCACAACTAAATCTTCTATGGTCTTTTGAATTCCCATCTGGAAACCAAATGGAAATCTACAAGTAAACTATACCTGTGCTTTGCTTTTGGAAGGCAGTAGATATAGGACTATTGCAACATGTGATATCACCATGAGTTCCTAATGAAAAAAGTAATTAAAAATAAACATCAGTCATATCTCATCTTAACAGTATGGATTTTCTACCACTGCATAATTTACTGCAAATATACTTCTTTCTTGCAAGCAAGTTTAAGTCATCTGAAAAAAATGCAATTAGAATAGCTGACTTCAATAAATACTCACTTTTGAAAAAATAGCTCTCGACCTTCCTCTAGCAAAGTAAAAATTATGCTAAAATAGCACACAAAACAAAAATTTTAAGCATCTCCAGCATAAAGTTATGCCTTGCAATGAAAAACTCATAATAGCATGCAAACTAATCTTTTGTTTTGGTAACTCAACACAAGAAACATAAAGAAAACTACTTTTAAAAGTTAAAAAGGTGATCTTATAAAAGTGAAGACTACAAAGCGTAATTGACTGAAGAGATGGCTCTTGTATCAGAAGACTCACATTCAGATTCTCAAAACACTGATCATCTTTTCTGATAAGAAAATAACCACAATAGAACATTCAGTGAACTCAGCAACTAATGGAGAACTCAATGGGGAAAGTCCTAAATATTTCTTCAGAAAAACATAGTGTTTAAAAAGCTGATATATGAAGTCTTAAGGATCTGAGTTCAGATTCAACTTGGACTTTGTCTCCAAGTCTTAAGGTCAGTTAACCCTCACTTAAGTAACCCAGTAGGGGGTACTTATCATAGGACTCATTACAAATTAGTTTTTCGTCATGTTTTTGTGCAGAACATAAAGGTATAGCAAAAAGCCATAGAACTACATACTGCAAGTCTTGCAGCTCTCCCTTTGTCTTAAGAAATCTATTCTGGATGTGTCCCTCTAATTTCTCAGACCTGTGGTAAGTTTTTTTCTCTCTTTTTGTTTATTAGAGATCCTCTACAAATCAGCTCCTGAACATTTTTCTGAGAAAAATAATTATATGTGGGATTCACTGTGATGCCAAAACAGCAGCAATAGAGTTTCACTCTGACCACAAAATCCCCGTGGATCTAGACCAAAAATGGTCCACACCATACCTTGTCAGTTTAAGTTTAAATATTTTATGTAATGGATGCTGAACGTAAAAAGATAGGTACAAGTCCCAGGTAAGTCAATTTTAGGATTTTGAGGAAAAGTGCAACATTGAAGGTTCTGTTTGCTCATAATTGAATATGCAGAATGGGTATTTTCCTTACTAAATAAAAAGCACATTAATTATTGAAATCTAATTTCATATCATCAATTGGATTTGTTTAAAATAATCTAGTTTCTTGCTTTCAATAGCATTTCATGGTAAAAAGGCAGAATTCTGCCCAGCCATGAGAAGACTCAGGAAACAGGCTTGATGCACTGATTTTGCATTTCCTACATTTTAAATGTAATTAATACTTTTAATACCAGGTTAATTTTTTTAAAGATATCTTAAATGTGGACAACTATTTTCTTTGTTATACCTTCCATTTAATGTTACCTGTGGGTCTGACTTGCTGATTTGCTCTGAGGTCGAAAACATTCCTTTTTAAGTGATGCTGCAAATTGAGTGAATGCATTCCAGATTGCCAGAAATGAGAAGCTGATTCATCTGTCAGAAGGAGGACAGTGCTTTAACAATAGACTGAACAAATGATATCCACAAACTTTTTATAAAAGTGTTTATCAGAGGAGAAGCTTGGCATAGCCTTGTAAATAACAAGTTTTATTGCCTTGTATTTCTCAGCATGTTGCCATATTAGAAGGTGACATAAAAGGAGCCAAAGCCCAAGATGTTTCCATATTTTAAAAGGAATACCTATCAATGTCTTACAGGGAGTAATAAATGCATTCGTAAACATGCTGAAGCTATATAATTTAGAACATATTTAGAGCACAGAGCAGTTAAGTGGTAACAGCAACAGCTACAAATATATTCTGTTTTGAAAACAGCACGTTTAACTATATATGTCTGTGGTACATTCAAGAAAACACTAATTATGAAAACCTTGCTTTCAAAACAATTCAATATCCTTGCAACAGTGTCTGATTTTCTCAAGCATTGTCAAAAATTATGGGTTTACATTTAACAATATATATTGTCTATCTGTAGACATATTAGTAAATCCTAAAGGTTTAGCCTTGAGGAACTGCAGTAACATTTCATGAGTTAGTGACATAGACAGCCAGCCCAACAATGTGCAACTTTCTGACAGCAGGAAATAATATAATAATAGATCCAACAAAGCCAAAATTTTATCAGAAGTCCTAATGCTACTAATTTCCAGCACCGCCTTAGGATAATAATCTAATTTTCTGTAAAATAACTCTCCTTATCACTGGACCTTTACTGATACTGTAAAAGCACCAGAATACTGATGCTATGAATTCCTTTAATATCTTTGGATGACAACATGCCTATGGACTTACACATAACATCTTATATGTGTGTCAGCGCTCTTTAACTGGTAGATGATTGCAAGAATGTCAGACCCAAACCTGCTACCTTACCCTTTACAGTTTTTATGTAAGGCCATTCATATATAAATTTTTATATTAATCTAGCACTGAACCATCAGTACATCCAAACATTTTTTCTCGGTTTGGGTTCCCTTTCATTTACCACAGCCCTGCACAGTTGGAATTGAAATCATTAACAGTCAAGTGTTACCTCTGAGTAACTGAAAATATCAGTGCCTGAACACACTGATCTAAATAGAACACATGAAAATACTATGAATCATAACACCAAAAGGGGTGAGCTTTATAGACCAGTGTCACAGCCTTGAAGTTCCAAGCTTTCTTGGGGGGTCCGTAAAAGATGACACATGAAAAATGCTATGTGAATACAATAAAACACAGAGAGTGGAGTACAATTTCCTCTTCTTCTTGAAATTCATGGCTCTTCAAAAAAATAAAAGTTTAATTTTTCTTTAAATTTTATGTCTGACCATCCTAATGCAGACTGACAAGACTAATGCATCTGCATTATTCTGAATCTCACAAGGCACAATAAAAATCTATCTGTGACAGTACTGACAGAATTCTACACACATGCTTATCTAGCCATAAACACACATGCGCTATGCTAATTCTCTGCAGTTTAAACACTGTACTGGAGTTTCAGGTAGAAACTACCATGAGTTTGAGTATCTCAATATATTAAAATACAAGATAGTCCAATACCTTAACCCAGGAGTGCCTTATTGGCATTGTATATAGGAAGAACTGCTGATAGTTTCTTCATACTTCCTGAGTCTTACAAAGAGCAGTAATTTTCTAACACTGATAACAATTTATCAGCACTATCGTGGCTGTGGCAGGTCCTGTTCAGTAGTAATGCAGATTTTTCCAACACTCGCATCACTCCTGTAATTCAGTTTTATCATTCTGTTGGAGAAAATTCTCTTAAACCCACCCTGCAATGGCCAAGCAGATATTTTTAAAGTGTGGTTACATCCAACATGACTGGGATAATGCTTGGTAGGAAACCAAGAAATATGGATGAATCATAGAAATGAACCAATGATTTGTTAGCTAGTAGCTTGGTCCCAAGATAGGCCCTGGATCATTAAGATCAAACATCCAGGTGAACATCTGTGCTTCCCTGGAAATCTGTCTGAGAAGAAATCACACCGTTCCCTTTATCCCAGCTTTAAAACTCTTACTACTAGAAAAGTTGTTACAGAAGAGGACAAAAGAACAAAGCCATTATATTTCCAGGTAAAATGGATGAAATGCAGTATGTGCTTATGTATTACAAGAACTAGTAATATTTTTATAGTGTCCTTTGAAATAGTGCTAGGTCTATTGAAACTAATGTAGCAGACTGTGGTGCAAAATTGGGTTAAAACATCAACAGAAAAACAATAATATATATGCTAATCATCTTTGACTACAGAAGTTTTGAGAAGTCAGAGCTGAGAAAACTTGCACATTCCTTTTTCTGTTACCAATGGGAAAAACAGCTAGAGGTGGAAAATACAAAAATTTTTAAAAAGTAAACAGACAAGAAAACTGCAATCATTCTATGGCATGTCAAAGCAGAAAATAAGAATGTGAGAAAAGTTACTGAAATATGGTATCTCCTTGAATTAAAATGTCCATCCATTAAAAAAAAAAAAAAAGCCTCCATTCTAAATTAAAAAAAAAAATAAATTACTGGGTGACAAAAAATGAGAAAAAAAATGAGAAAGGATACCCCAATGCTAAAGACAGGGTTTAAGTCAAAGCTGTTAAATTCAGTTTTCGCAAAGGAAATTACACCTTTGCCAGCTGTTCCTTCCAATCTAACATAAAATGCTATGGATGATCTAAAGAATATATAACTTAAGAAATATTTTAATTACCTCTGTGCCCCTACATGAACTAAGCATCTAGACAGATGAACTATAGACCACCTTTTAGGGGCATTGATAGTCTCTTCTAAACAGGTAAAGTTTTAACTCAAATTCTGCTGGTGGTAGATTCAACACAACAAAAAGAAAATATCCCTGCATCCAGCATAAAATGGATTCCCTCACTGAGAAATGTTTGGAAGACTAAAGCATTAATTGGTTAAAAATTACTGGACAAATTAATGGAAATAAATACCCAGCATGCTCCTAAGTACACAACATCTTTTCTTGCTCAGTAATGCCCTGACCTGAATAATTTCAGTAGCTGTACATTTTCACTGTGCTCTTATACATGCAAAATTTTGATACAATGAGCAATAGCATATGCCCAGTTCAATGCAAGCAGATTGTTCTCATCTGTAGAGTTAAAAATGGTCACAGTGGCCAGTGCCTCTTAGGGGCCAGAAAGTCTGAGTTTGAAGTCTGGTTACAATTGTGATGTCTGACTTTTGCTTTAGCTTCAAACACCTACTTTCCTGCTATATTTACTCAAAATATTGAAATTACCTCAATACCACCCTCTTCACTTAGGAAAGGAAGAAATAAAAATTACATAAGAGTAGCCATTACAAAAACTATTTGCAAGGCATTTTCATTTGATAGCTGTACTATCCATCATATTATCATTGGTTTCTTGTTGCCCAGTTTCCTAGATTTTGACCTTGTATTGCAATGTTACTCTATCAGAAAAGGTTTATATTCTCCCAGCAGTTACAGTGGCAGAATGCAGAATCATTTATGAGAGCAACTGTTGGATTGAAAAATGTGCCCTTACTAGAAAAGGTATTTGGCAGTCTGCTTGACTGTAAATCATCATGTATGTACGCAGGACTCCCTGACAACTGATTGACATCTCCTTTCTTTTTTTTATTAGAATAGTAACATCTGCATTGCTGCTGCTGAGCTGAATTGGCATTAGAATACGCCCATATTTTCAGTGGATGGACTTACAACTGTGGTGTTAGTAATCAAACTGGACTGAAGCCCAGCATAAAAATGTGCTGATTAAGAACATTACTCCAAAGATTTTGCCTGTGAGAATATATTGTTATGCTAGCTGGTCTCAAAAAGTCCAGTCTAATTTATATTCAAAAATAACTTATTTGTATGCTACATGTATTTCCAGCCAGGATCAGCTTCCTAGCAGCATATTTCATACCTTAAAGTAGAGGAACACTACAATAGAGAGAGCCTTTTCTGCATTTTTTCCTTCCAAAAGAGAGAAGAAACTGAATTTTCTGGCATTGTTCTCAGTGTAAGATGCAGAGTCATTAATGGCTTATAGGTAGAATTTTGTCATGCATAAACATTTTATTTCAACAGGACCAGAAACACAGAGATCTTAAACTGTCCAGAAAACTGGAAGATGCAGGAAAAAGATAGAGGTATACTCTCTAGAAGTTATTAATGTGCTTTAATACTTGCAAAAACTCTATAGTCAGCACTATTTTTTCTAAACTGTATTTATTTGGATTCAATTCTAATTCAGATTGCTCTTAGAGGGGATTTTATTTCTTCTTTTTTAACAAAAAAAGTGTTATTCTTACAGCCATGGTTAACTTTTTACTGAAAAGGGATAAAGTCACAAGAACATATGTGTCAAGGTTGTAAGAACAAAAGATAAATGGACTATCCTGATACAGGTACAACTATTGTCTGACTCATGTGTAACATGTTATATCTTATAGCTGATGAATATTGTTCTAAAAAGCACTCAGCTTAATGATCAAACACTAGACCATAAATTAAATGTTAGAAATATTTTTTGACACTCTGTGGGTTTTCCTACTTTTAAAGTCTAGAAAGATTTGTTTTCATTTGCATTATGAGACTCAAACATTAAAGTCCCAAGCTAATAACATCATTTCATCACAGGAAAACAACAGTTTTATTAACTACACAAAATGGTGATCTGACCCCATAGTTTATTTTTATTATTTTTATTTATAAACACCTCATCCTGTCACAGTCCTAAGTACAGACCTTTCAAAAACTTCTCTAATGCCTGCATTGGGAATTTTTTCTCTCAAAAAAAATGTGTTCTGACACACATTATTATTTCAGATGTCAGACTAATAAACATACTTGAGGTCTACACTTATTGAATCAATGGAAAAGTCCTGGATTTTACCAGCAGCTGCAAAGTTTTTTAAATGGAGATATAAGGGATCAAAGAATGTACTTTGGTCTTTTAATTTTTTTAGATTTTAAAAGTATTCAAGCCAAACAACAGATAGGATTTACAAAAATGTGGAAGCATAATTCCAGAATAGAAAGAAAAATATATATTTAAGCTCTATTTTATCTGAATACACGTTGAATATATTACAACATTTTTCATCTCACAAAAAGCAGAAATAAACTATTTCAGTCCAGACTGAATGAAAGTGTTTTTTAAATGACAATGGAAACAACATCTCTCTTGTAGATAGAAGTAGGTAGAATTTTATGAATTAATTAGTAAGTAATTTTTGCACTATAAAGGAATTTGGCAGTGGCCTCTTGTATAGGAAGCCAACAATCTACAGAACATCTTCCAAAAAATTACAGTTTAATGCTTTTTGGTTTTTTCTGCTACTCCTCAGTTTAAAGAATCTAGCATCATTCGCTCCAACAATGAAAAGCAAAAAAAAAAAAANAAGATAATTCGCTCCAAAAATAAAAAAAAAAAAAAAAAAAAAAAAGAGGTCACTGCGTTGTCATTCAGAAGCATGCACAATAAATAATATTTGAAAAAGAAACTGAGCACAGAAGATCAGTCTGAAATATTGAGATAGAAAGGTTTTCAAATAACTTATTTATGTAATAAAACAGAATTAAAGAATGGATATTTAAGTTGACTGCTCTTGAAAATCTAAAATTGAGCTAAGACAGTATTATGAAAATTATTAGAAAGTAGAAATGTTGTAAAGTAAAGTAAATTGTTGGCACTTTACACATTTTCAGATAAACAATGTCTAAGAAAAATCAGTTTTGGAGTAACAGATAATCTAGTCTTCCTGGGTAAAATCCTAAATTTTAACCCAAATAAGCAATATTTTTTCTGGTTTGCACAGGACGCATGAAAAATAACATTCTGTATTGTTTATTTGAAAAGAAATGCTTCAATTTTTTTTCCAGAAGAAGATGACTCTTATAACTAAGTTATAGATCTTCATATTGTAACTGGTGCTTGTTTATGACAACATCATCATATACTGTTGCCTGAAGGCCTTAATGTCCACATTTAAGGGCTTCTTCCTCAGAATTGTTCTACTGACCACCATCATTTTTGCCCAATACAGAATTTGAAGAAGAAAGAGAGGTAAGGGGACAGAGTAAGCAAGAGGTTTGATTAAGAGGTCTTTGCAGGACAAAACAAAAAATAATTCAAAGATTTAACCTTAACACATCTCCACAAACAGAAATACCAATGACGTTTAGCTTTTCTGGCCCGTGCCATTGACTTTACACAGAACCATACCTCTGCCTCAGAGTGCTGCATGGGCAGGCAAAACCTTAAAAGGGAAAAACACAGGACAGAAAAAAGTGAAAGTTCCCAAAAGAGAGAAAATAGAGTATCCACATCCAATTTGCCATCAAAATGTGGCGTCTTATTTCCTTTAGTGATAAGGTAACCCAGCTAGTTGAGCAAGGGACGCCAGCTGGTGTAATCTTTTTGGATTCCAGTAAAGCTTTCGATACTGGCCCTGCCAGGATCCTTCTGGACAAACTGTCCAGCACACACTTGGATATACACATCATGTGGTGCGAGAGCAACTGGCTCAGGGTCAAGCACAAAGGGTTACAGTGAATGGGGTGACATGAGACTGGTGACAGTCACTGGTGGGCTTCCACAGGGCTCGTTCCATCCTCGAGACTCACTCGTACCATCTTGCTTTTTTCCCAGAGGTCCAGGCACTTTTACTACTAAAGTCTTTCAAGAATACATTTCTTTCTGAGTCTGAATTTGTTACATGAAAGGTGTTCCCAATTTTAGCATTTGCTTCAATGAGCACAAAAATCAATTTAATTTAAGGAATTACTTACCTTGTGTTTTCCAATGTTATTCAATGTACCTTGAGCAAGTCCCAGAAGTGCAGGTACTTAAAAACTACTTAAACCTATAACTCCCCCTGACATCAAGCTTGGGACCTGCTCATCAGTGGGATCAAGCTCCTACAGTCTTATTAGTCACTCTTATTTAATTTGAAAGGAAATTGTGCCAGGTCATGGAAGAGGTATAAATAATTACAGATGAACCATAAATGACACTTTTAAGAATATAAATTGATATTTTTTAAAAAATAAAGCATACATATTGCAAATGTTTTAGGGATATAACTTTTTTGAAACCAATGGAACTAAATCACATTAATAAAGTGAGCCAGAAGCTTACACAGTTCCTGAATTAGTCTTGAAGGAGTGACTGTTCTCTTTGACAAATTAAACTTTATTTAATTCCTCAAGTATCAAAGCCCTGTGAAATTATGCTGGCAGGTGATCTAAAGAGAGGAAAAAAATAATTTGTCACAAGTTATTTTTGCTTATCTTCATCAACATATTAAAGACAGGCATGCTTTCACACCATTTCATAATAACAAGTTGTCTTCATCCTAACACAAACACAAACAAGAAAAAATGATGTAATTATCAGAGTATCACAGCCACACAAGAATAGATCACACCAAAGATGACACAAAACATAATCAACTGCAGTCTGGAGGCAGCCATTGCAGGGAAAAAAACAAGACAGATATTGGAATATCTTCCAGAGTCAAAAATATGGATCAGCCTTCTCCAATCAGCCAAATCTGATAACTACCTAGATAATCCCAGAGCTTTGCCAGGCCAACCGCTTGCTGGATTTCTAGAAAAGCTCTTTCAGTGCTTCTTATGAGGGAGAAAAAATTGATAAAGTACACAAAAATAAATAATTTTTCATAAAGCAGGCTTTTTGTTTGTTATAGCAAAGCTGTAGACCATAGAGCCATATTTTTTAAGGCAATTCAGTTCTGAACTCTGCTGGAAGTCATCTCCTTGAAAAGTCTTAAAAATCACTGGGAACATGGTTCCCTGACAACTTTATGGAAGCCATTCCTCTTTTTATTCATGTACTTTTCCAAACTACTTTTCTTATTCTTGTATTTCTCTTTAATTTTCAGTTTACTTTCACTGCCTCTGTTATGATTAAGATCCTGTTGTCCTAGCTGTTCCTGACTCTTCGTGAATAAATTGTAAAAACACAGATCTTAAATAATCACTGATAATGACTCTTCCAATGAACATGTATTAAGTGTCTCAAAAGCCAGAGAATCATACGACAAATACTTATATATGTTTTTCCTAATAGGCTCCAGCCCTGGGTTTGATCCAGGACATACTTCCAAATGTATATGCTGCTGTTTTAAACCAGGAGGTATTTGCTTACAGGATAGCAGGCATCAGTTATCAGAACAATCATCTCTGGCCATTAAAAAATTCCTTACATCACAGTATCACTAAAAAATTTAAAAACACAGAAAAAAGAAAGAGCCTATCACAGCTACTGTGGTATTCTTGCTTGTCCATGTTAACATTTTGGTTTGGTGTAACACTTGTCCACCTATCTTTCATGGTGCAGGTGACTGTATATCTTTAAAACTGGTTTTTTTCCAAGAGCTAATTGAGCTTTGTCTATGTGAGTGAGCTGCTATATGACACTGACAGCCTGCAGAAGGCAATTTCTCCAATTGCTTGAAAAGACTAAGGAGTCAGACATGACAAACTACAGCCTGGAATGCCTAGCAGCAAGCCTATTAGTGCTGATAGATACACAAATAAATTACTCTACATAACATACACTCTCTTCATTTCTGTCAAAAAACTCACTGTCCTGAAACAAAAGTTGAAGCTTTACTTTCCCCTGCCCCCTTCACAACCTGTCAGAGGCTTCAAAAGTTAACTAAATAGTTTATTATAAATGAAATACAATTACTAGTATTCCTACTGATTCGTTAATTTCCTTAGCACTATGCCTCAGACCCTCATAAGGCACACCTCATCTCAGCAACTGTTGCACATTTCATGCATAAGATTGTGAAGGAAGGAAAAAAGAGTTCTATTTCTTTCTGTAAGGCACAGTTTTTAGTTTAATTTTTTGGTCTGAATATATACATACCTTTTGTGACAGGGATGAGACTGCACTTTCATTCAAAAGCACCACAAACTGGCTCAGGCTACAAACAAATCCAGCCAGGCTGGTACTAGCCAATAAATTATATACTGGGAGGTCTGTGCTAGAAAATAGTTTCATTTTCTTAGAAAAAGCTTTTCTCAGCCACAGTTGACAACCTACTGGTATATTCAAACCATGCATTATAGAAGAGTACAACCCAAACTGCATCCCAAATGCAGTACAGTGGTTTCATTAAAGGAAAGCTAAGGCATTTCCAAGATGCTCTGAGTGCCATTCATGCTTTAAGGTTAGCCTCTCCCACGCCCAAAATATAAGTCTCTAAAGTTCCATGTGCATTAAGGATCAATCCTGGCTTTACAAGAATAAGGAGACCTTACAGTCCTGACTGCACTGATTTGGAAGACATCACCCTTCTGTACAGTATTTAAATACAGGGTCTGTTTCCGTTGAATTAATTCTGGCTCCTCATAGCTTTGTTGAGGAAAGGCCAAAGAGCACTTTAAGAGCCTTCAAAGATTTATGCAAAACATCAGTTAATCTCACAATATAACAAGAAGCTTAGCTACATACAAAGTACTTAATTATTATTTTTCAAGCTTTAAGAGCTTCACCTCTAAACTTGTCAGTCCAGCATTTCAAAGATGGGTTCCAAGATCTTTCCCAAAGTTGAAGAAAAGAAGCCTAGATAATGATTACATAATCCACCTGAAATGTGTACACCTGCGGGGGGAATGGATGGAGATTTTTATCTTGAAGTACGAATGTAGCTTTACTCACCCACCACTTTTTCTAAAGAGAGAAAGAATGAGCAGAACTTAAGAGTTGCTCTTCCATGGGGAATATTGAGAGGGGATATATTAGAAAAACTTACAGGTGCATTCAAATGAGTTCTGTAGCATCACACTGTCTACTATAAATTCTTTGATGATCCATGTCCAAATTTACCCCTCTCTGAGACAATCTTTGTAATCATAAATAATCAATCTGTCAGCTTTTCACTCCAAATCGGATGGTTAGCTGGATTCAGTAACCAGACAGAAATTTCTAGTATTGTACAACCAAATTAGTATGCCATAAACATTTTAATGTAATATTAAACCAGCAACATAGCTTTGTTTTGGGCTGGAGGGCATTAGAGAGAACTGGAAAGGCTGCTATAAACATAGGTATGAAATCAAATGCTGTGCCTGCTCTGGAATGCAAATTAGAACATATACTGAAGCAAATTTGCTCAGAGTAAAATCCCAAAGGCACCAATAAATTTATGCCCAGGTAAAACAGGAGGAAGATGTTCTTATTTTTCCAATTTACCTATGGAAAAAAAAAGAAAATAAACTCTAGTAGTTCTGGAGCAACAACGTATGCACCGGACCATATAGGTCCATAGACCATGCCATACCACAGGTCATACTGACCCTGACCATGCCATACAGGTCCAATGCAAAGAAGTATTTAAGCTCATTTATGCCTAATGAAAATGCAAGACTTACCACAGCATAATTAGCTGTCAGGTTATTCACCCACCTGCAAAGAAGTCAGTCTGACAAGAGAACAAGCAGCTGTCTCACAGACATCTGGAGTCACATCACAGCAAGAGATGGAGTTTGTCTCCAGGGGCTCTATTTCACGTCAGATCAGTGATAAGGAAGCCTCAGAGTCATATACAGAGGATATAAGCAGTCTCTGTTAATAGTACATTCAGCTATCACACTTCCATTTGTGCGTGAGCTTTTCAGGATTTAGAGTAAGGTAGAAGTACTGTGGTTTAAGCCCAGCTGGCCATTAAGCATCATACAGCCATTCAATCACACCCCCCCACTAGGAAGTGTGTGAGAGCTGGAGGGGTAAAAGTGAGAAAGCTCATGGGTTGAGATAAAACAGTTTAAAAGGGAAAGCAAAAGCTGCACACACAGGCAAAACTAGATAGGAATTCATTCACTGCTTCCCATGAAGAGGCAGGACTTCATCCATCTTCAGGAGAGCAGGGGCCTATCACACATAACAGTTATTTTAGAACTCAAATGCCATAATCCCAAACGTACCCCCCCTTCCTTCTATTCCCCCCAGCTTTATATGCTGAGCACAAGGGTACTATATCCCTTGGATCAGTTGGGGTCAGCTGTCCCAGCTGTCTATTCTCAAAAGCAACAGAGGTTGACTGCTGTGCTGATGCGGTGGGCATAGCCTTTGGGGAAAAGTGAGTTACCCATGAAAGAGAGAGAGGTAGAAAGAGAAAATGAAAGGCAAAGAAGGTTACCCTCCAAAGAAATCAGAGCAACAAGCAAAAGGTCCTGCACCTGCGTGGGATGAACCATGAAGAGCAGTAAAGGCTGGGGCCTATGTGACCAAGGCCTGTGTGACCAAGGCCTGGGTGACCAAGGCCTGGGTGGCTGGAGCTTGTGTGGCTGGGGAGCAGCCTTGCTGCCAGAAGCCTGGGGGTCCTGGTGTATGGTTGCTTTTCTGTTATTCGTGGGATTTGTGGAAGCAGGTAGAGAGGTCAGGCAGACAGGCTTCAAGATGGCGAAGAGAGGACTTTATTTACAAGAAGTTCTTTTTATACACAGTAATAAACAATTGTCTATTGGCCAAAGACAATCCACCCCCAAAGACCTATTGGTTATGGCTCGTACACCTCTAACACTAAACACAGAGATTAAGAAAGTACAGTTTATCTATATTCTCCATGAGAGACAAAGAAAAATCCTAAAACACTGCAACTACACTGGTGGGCAACAAGTTGAGGGTTCAGGAGTCCACAAGGGCTGGTTAGTTTTTAAGAAGCACCTTTGAGAAGCTCAGGAGCAGGGAATTCCCCTGTGTGGGAGGTAAAGCAAGGAGGCCAGATGGCCATCTTTGCTGAGCAGAGCAGTCCTGGAAGAGCTCCAGAGGAAAGCAAGCAAGCAAGCAAGGTCAGGCTTTGCAAGAATATGACAAAACTGTGGATCACATATATGCGGAGAAGACACAAAAGGCCAAAGGTCAATTAGAGTTGTAACTGGCCAGTGTTTTGTTTGACAACAGGAAGGGTTTTTTCAGTATGGTAATAACAAGAGGAGTTCTAAAGAAAAATTGGAGCAATGATTTTTTTGACAATCCTTACCTGACAAAGAGGGATGAAACTTCATAGAATCATATATTCATGGATGGCTTGGGTTAGAAGGGACCTTAAGGATCACCTAGTTCCAAGCTGTCTGCCACCTTCCGTTAGACCAGGTTGCTCAGAGTTCTGTCCAGCCTGGCCTGGAACACTGCCAGGGATGGGGCATCCATAATTTCTCTAGGCAAGCTTTTCCACTGACTCACCATGCCCACAGTAAAATATTTCTTCCTCATATCTGATGTAAACCCACTCTCTTTCAGTTTAAAACTATTCCCTTTTGTCCAGTCACTATTTGGTCTTTCAGAAGTCCCTTTCCAGCTCTCTTATAGGCTGCCTTTAGGTACTGGAAGATGCTACAAGATGTTCCTAGAGCCTTCTCTTCTCCAGGCCTGTCTTCATAGGAGAGATGTTCAAAAAACAAACAAACAAACAAATAAACAAACAAACACAAAAAAAATAAACACCAACAAAAAAGTCACCCCAGGGAAGACTGGATATTAAGAAAAATTTCTTCACCAGAAGGATGGTCAAGCATTGCAACAGGCTGCCCAGGGAAGTGGTTGAATAACCATCCCTGACAGTATTTAAAAAAATGTGTAAACGTGCTACTTAGGGACATGTTTTGGTGGTGGACTTCCCAGAGCTAGGTTTGGTTCAATGATCTTAAATGTCTTTTGAAACTCAGAAAAGTAAGTGATTCTTCAATGACAGAATGCAGTTCTGGAACTGAATAGGGTAAGGATAAATTAAATCAAATCAACCATGTCGCCTTTTCAAATTGTTGTTGTAGAGCAAAGGTAATTGACCAGACTTAAATATAAGGTTTTTTAACATTTTATGTCTTCACATCTGTCTTCAACAGACAACGTTTATAAGAAGTGTTTGGTTTGCCCACTAAATTAAGAAATTTTTTCCAGTGTATAACACAATTCATATTCTGGTAATTTTCTGAATGTTTATTTAATGTAAATATAAGAGCAAAAACTCCAACATAATGAGCATCATTTGCCATGGCAGATGTGTCACTCTGCCCTTTAAAATCCCAGAAAGCAACCATCTGGCCTAAAATTCATGATGCTTTGACTTTAAACTTGTTTTAGCTTCTTTGACACAACTGTCTTGCTGAAGTTATCGATAGTGACAGATCAAGTAACACCTTTTCTCAGTCTTCTGTTCAGAAAAGGCTAAACAGTATAAATCTGATTATGAGTAGAACTTCAAAGTAGGGTGTAAATCCTATTAAATATCAAACACGAACACATTTTCTCAGATCACAGGGAACTCAAAATCAAATCCCATCAGGTGAAGATGTAACTTTGCCATTAATATCCATTCCCTCCTCCTCTTTCTTCCCTCCAAATCACATGAATGAGTTAAAAAAGGTGCAATCTGATCAGAAGTTAATGCTGTTGGGTTTTTCTTGATTGTGTGAAGAGAAAGAAAGGTGAATATTTCAGTTAGGATCTCCTCAAAAAGTAATCTAATTATTAATTAGAAATTTATTTTGTCTTTCTGGCCTTATACCCAACACCATAATAAAATTAGGAATTTACCATATTTGATCAGGACAGCTGTGGTAGCATGACGTCTTAGACTTATCACCATAATCTCTTTAATCATTTAATAGTAAACCCCAAAATGTTAGAATTATGCCATTATTCAAAGTAAACAGAAACACTCTGTGTTCTCTTTAGGCTTATATGTTTCCTTCCAGTTTGTATAGTTGGACAATAAATACCAAATGCAAAAAAACCCTCATTTTTTAGTCAGGTAGCATAGCAGATTGGGCTAACCTGTTACAAATTTACTGTGTTTCTGAACGTCTGTTGTGTGGAAACTTAGGTCAGTGAAAGCCAGGCAAATTTGGCAATAGTATCAATGCTGCGATTCCACATTTCAAACTATAAAATGTAAGTGCCAACAGTAACAATTCATTCCTAAAATCTAGTAGTTTAATTGTCATAAGCTCATGTCCACATATTTTGTACCATAACTGACCATACAAACTGACTTTTTGGAACAATAAATCATATTGTTTCTGTTATAAAATCCATTGTGCTTATTTTCTTGGCAAGTTAAATCAAAATGTAATTTTTAAGAAGGTATTTGTCTTGAAAAAAACATTTTAAGCTTAAAACTCTATTGTTATTTTTTTGAAGATTTTTTATTACAATATTTTTTCATGTTATAATTATTTTTAAAAACCTGCAAGAAGGAAAATAAACATGTAATATTTCTTCTAGCTGTCTAGAGACATTTTTCACAGCAGTAAACAAACCAGTGTTACTAAAAGGGTGATTAAAGTGTTACTTGTATTTACAGCAAACCGTCCACTGTAAATAAAAAAAATAGGAAATCCCCTAAAACAATATAAAAATAAACTACTATTTATTTATTTTTAATATCTTGTGGGCAGGATTTTAAGGTTTCTAGACAATTCAAAGGATGCAAAATGGTACATAGTAGAATTTTAATTGTGTGGGAGAAGAGACACCCTAGTGCTTTTAAAAACCTATGCCTAAATACCACTACAAATTGACTCAGAATGACTATTATGAGAGGTATGATATATAATTCTAAACTGAAAGACAGCTGACTGAAATTAATGAGAATTTCCTTTTCTTAGAAACTTTTCCAAAATTCTCACTCATACTATAACTAAAGTTCTTTCCTTTGTGTTTTAATATCAAAAGTTAATTTCCATCATATATTTCCAGTCTGTTCCAGCGTTTCCATTGCAGTTTCTGAGGTTGCTGTCCCTCTATAAAACTGGGAGATACTGGACCCCTTTGACAGGCAGCCGACAGAAAAGGGAAGATGAAACACCCGCTGAGAGGAAAAGCAATGATGGTGATAATATGGCTATGGACGAGAAGGGACTGCTGGTGATTTGGTGTCATTTCTCTGAAAAAAGAAGGGTATAATATTTAATTCATCCTCCTGAAACCCTTGTGACCATGCATCTATGAGTGGGGGAAATTGCTAAGGGAGCACATTGACATCAACATAAAGCCTTCAGCTGAGAGAGCATAACACCAGCATCAACACCAGCTCTGTTCAAGAGCTATTGAATAGGCAAACCCAGTCTGGAGGGCTGAGAAAGAGGAGTTCATGTAAGGTGTAAGAGTTAGGTGTATGGAACAAATTGGGGGAAATAAACTCCACTGCCACAGAAGAATTCAATGGCAGTCAGTAGGAAAAGAGGTGCAGCATAAAAGAATTACTGCTTGGACCCAGACCAAGCAGCAAAGCAGACCAGCAGCAGCAGAGAAGTTTGAGATACAGAGCAGCACAGCACAAGAACAGTGGAGGCACTCAAGAACGAACCAGGAGATTCAGAGCCATCTTATCCATGACAAGAGGCATTATCAAGGCTGCAGTCAGGAAGAGAGGAGGTGAAAGTCAGGAAAGGGAGAAACCATTCAAGGCTTGTGCCTTGCAGCACTCCACAAGAGAAAGGAGAGAGAGAAAACAACATTAATTTTATTAATCATGAAAAATAAGTGGCGGGAAAAGAATGTAAAACCTGAAGACAGCAGCAAGGGAGACCACAGCTCCTTGCTGTAGGCACTAAGAAAGATGTGAGTGATTGATCACAGCAGAACTAACAGTGAGATCAAATGAGATGAATTGCAATTTTCAAGCAGGCAAAAAAAGCACGGGAGATACTCTTTTCTTGCTCTGGGGTCACAAGAAGAATTGAATGCTTGATAGGGTCAATTCCAGCACTGAATTAATTAAGAATAACAGCAGTGATACACAGTGATTTTGCAGTTTCAAATGCCTTGTTTTCATTGGCACATTTAATAAACTAGTGCAAATTCCACTTAATGATTCAGATCAACTCCTCTCTGAAGTAAGCATTTGTATCCTCTTTGTGTCTGCAAAGTCAAAGCCATTTCCAGGGACTGTGTTTCCATGGCACCTTCAGCACCACTGAAGGTTACCTTGTGCAGTGAATATAATAGATGGTATTGCATAGCTCAGCCAGTAATTTTTAAATTATTAGTTTTTTAGACCCAGCATCACAGGTGAAGGGAAGACAAAAAATAATAATGGCAAAAAAACATACTCTCTGGAAATAAAAATGTCAATAAACAACAAATAGCCACTAAGGCCGTTTATTCTGAACTGATAAAAAAAAGCATCTGTGGGTTGACTTTTTCCTGCAAACAGACCTTC
>VZTX01027644.1:55983-70133 GCA_013400915.1 Pardalotus punctatus
CCTGCAAACAGCCCTTCCCTTCCCTTCCCTTCCCTTCCCTTCCCTTCCCTTCCCTTACCCTGGTATTGGTTATGGCACAATTTCAATTTTGTAGGGAGTTAGATACTTCTACAATGCCAAAATGAAGTGGTTAAAATATGGGGGTTTTTTGTGTATCTTACCCCTTAACACCAAGTTCTCAGTGCAAAAACAATGTAAAATTCCCTTGGAGGATTCCTTTATGGAAATAAAACTTTTTTGACATTTATTTCCAAAGACATTTTAGCTCACATTTTAGAATATTTTTTGTAATTTCTTTCTGACTCTGACAAATGTTTCCTTCATTGTTGAAAATAATTCAAGTTAACAAAGAAGCCAATGTATGGAGGTTTTGCAAATGTACATATCTCTGTAAAGCTGGGTTTAATCACTTATTGATTCATCCTCTACATTGCCTTCCAAAGCAGTTTTAATACTGAAAAGGAAAGAAAAACACCAAAGTTATGGTCTTAATGGCAAAGTCATTTGAGGTAATCAACTACCACTCATACAGTTTTGATGACAAATGACTTATAAAAGGTGATTTTGTCAAGAAGATAAAGTACTCATAGCTACATTTTGACATGCAGAAAAAAATGTTGTATGATTGTGGTTTCCATAATGCTTATCCAAGTTTCTGAAGCAGACTATAAATTCCTCTTCTGCACGATTTCCTCTACGCACCAGGTCCATATTGCACTTTTAGAAATACGTTATCTGTGTCTTCTTTGCTATCAAAAAAAAAACAACATTTCTGTCAAGCCAAACACTGAAACTACCTACAACGTGTCTCATTCTTTTTCAGTAGCTAAAAAAGGAAAGCCACTCACCAAAGTATTGGGTAGCCATATTTAAACATTGAGGAAAGAGGTAAATTGGGTTGACTGGTACAATCAAGTACTAAATTTTTAGCAATTCAGCCATCAGAGCTATACTAGTTTACCTGAGAAGTGAGACTTCCTTAAACATTAAGGAATTAAAGGATTAATCTTCCTTGATTCTGTGTATTCCTCAGCCGGGAGAGATATATGAGTGCAGCACTGTACGGTATCAGACTTCTCAATCAGTCTGTAAACAAAGACTGTGGGTGTGAAGGAAAGGAAAATAATGCAAGTTGTTTTTCTTGAACTGGATGGGTTTCAAGTATAAAAAATTACTACCACTTTCAGAGTGTTTATAATCTGAATTAACACACAACTTTTTCTCCATTAAATAAAATCTCTGAAAAAACATCTGGTCACTTGCTACCCTCTGTTACTTAAAAACTTATGTCTGGTAAGTACAGATGATTCTGCAAGCCATGATGAATAGAAGTGAGATGGACAGAGAAAAGAGAGAGGAGTACCAAGGACAGCATGATGTGATGGCTCAGTGCAGCACACAAGAGCGCTGTGAATCTTTTGAGAACTTCGCTGCAGGTAAAGTCAGTTCAAAACTTCTGGTATTTTGCACATAAGGAAAGGTCAGTCTGCACCCAAACAAGCAACTATATTAAGAAATGGCTTTCTCAGCAAAAACTCCAAAGAAAGTGGGCATGACAACAAAAACTTTGTTTTTCATGGATTTGTGCAATATTGCTGAGAAGTAAAGGAAAGGCAGCAGGATGAAACCATAAAATGGTGTAACTTTTTTTCTCACTTTATTTCTACCCATTGTGACTTAAAAAGAGATTTTTCTCCAAGTTATGCACCATAGGATTAAGGAAACTTGACTTCAAGTCCCAGTTTTATGACAGCCTTCCTGAGTGAAACTTAAGCCATTAAATATCTTCACAGTTTGTTTGTCACTTAGGAAGATGATTAGTATTTTCATTCTTTACACCATTTAAATACCAGGGAGGTATTTGAATCTGTGTGGATCTTTGTTTGGTGTTACCACAGCACAGTGATTGATTGGCATCACCCCTCGAGCTAAGATGTAAACAAGACTTTTTTTGTGAGTGTATGAGTGCCATCACTTCTCAATAAGACTTTCATTAAAAGGAGTGAGAAGAGTGAGGGAAATAAAAGGGGAGAGCGAGAGAGAGAGACAGAGAGAGAGAGAGAGAGAGTGAGAGAGAAGAAGAGGAGAAGAAAAAAGAAGAAATAAGAAGAATGAAGGAGAAGAAGAAGGAGAAGGAGAAGAAGTAGAAGAAGAATTAGAGGAAGCAGAAGAAGATGACCGAAGGGATATTCTACACCACAGAGGATATTCCACACCACAAAATGTGGTACCCAGTACATAAACTGGGGGGAGTTACCCAGAAGTGTGGCCGATCTGGGTTGGGGAAGGGGAGTCTGGCATCAGGCAGTGAACAACTGTGAATCACTTGTTTTACATTTTTATTATCACTATCATTATTTACCACTGTTATTGCATTTTCCTTTATTTTCAATTATTAAAATATTCTTATCTCAACATACAAGTTTTGCTTTGATTCTCTTCCTAATTCCATCAGGGTAGGTATTGAGGGAGGGTTGAGTGAATGGATGCATGATGTTTAATATTCAGCCTTTTAAAAACCGCAACACAAACCTTTCTTCTTTTTGGTAGAAATACATTTCACATTGAAAGAAAAGCAAGAAATTTGGGTCTTTTTTTAAATGTTTGGGATTTGGGATTTCTTGCTACAGAAAGAGAACATAATTAAATTATTTTCTACACAAGTATCTAATTTGTTTTCAGTTAATTACACACTTCTCTTCCATCCCCCATCCACAGAAGCTTCTAAATATAATTTTCTTATTCCCCTGAAACATAAACAGTTAGCTCTGCAGGACTGAACTACCAGTACTGTTAAATGACTTAATACAGTTTCTCAAGTTACAGTTCAAAGATTCTGTGGTGTGGCCTTTACCCACATTATGTGACTCAATTAGGTCATTATCAGAATTTCCATCAAATCCCTTTGCACAAGTATTTTCTGACAATTTCCATTTTCAAGACCCATATAAATGCCATTAAATAAAATACAATATAATAAAGTAAAATAAATAAAATAAAAACAGACAATGAGGGAGGAGGATAAGTTATAGACAGTAGTAAAAGGAGTGATTAATAGGAGAAGGGATTCATGATGATATGTTTCACTGGTTTTTCTGTGTAGAAGAAAAACCCCCTAATTACATTAGCAGCAAGCTAAAAATACTAGAGGATCTTTTAGAAAAGAGATATTCAAACACCAAAACCCCATAATACTGCTCCGCTTAAAGCAATTCCCAGTATAGGTTAAGAAGATCAGGTGGTTGTAAAAAGTGTCATGTGCCCTTCATCAGAACAGCCTGATACCTCTAAATAGTAATGAAGCCTGCCACAAGACAACAGGCAGCCAAAAGACCACAGGAATCCCTTGAAACCATAGTGGTGTATGACTGTATCCTTGGCACTGTTGAGAAGCAATTATAATTTCTAAAGGGTATCATCCCTATTGTATCCCTAATTTCAGCATTCTCCCCTGGCTCCCCAAGTGCATTAAGGACTTTTATGATGCTTGTTATTTTCATGCCTGCAACAAACTGCTTGCAGGCATAAGATCTTAGAACACCCTGCGCTTACTCTTTCCAGGGCTACTAGGGATAGGCAGAACTTGATCAGAAATAGGTAGTTCTTAATGTCAAAAAGTGGGGGGAAATAAAAAACGTATAAGATAACACTATGGAACGGGTAGGGTCCATCCTGCAGATGTTTTTGTCGTTCTTTATGCCTTGGGGATCATCCATTTCTGGAGACAGAACAGCAAGCTCATGGGAAAATGAAGAGATCTTATTTGTCAGCAGTGATGTTCATTTTCAGTTCCACCCCTGTGTATTGGTGGCATTATCAAATTACTTGGGCTGTGTGCTTGTATCTTATGTCACTGAAAGAGCCCAATTGAATTACATCTTTACAATGCACAGTTGGATGAACAGGATTCTAAATGTAACAGATATATGCTTATTAGTTAATTGTTAAGCCTTTTAGTAGCTGGTGCTTAAATAACAGTCAAGTAAAAAGCCACACATTTATGTGAATAGTTTTAAATCTTTTCCTTCATTCTAACCTGTTTTTTCTTCAATTATTCTGGCTTAAATAATTTTCACATTTATTTCATTCCTCATTAAGCTTACACCCTCTTCTCCTGTGACATAGTTGAAGTGTAATAACAGCAATTTTTTTTTTCTACTGTTAGTTCATTTTCTTCCCTTGTTTACCAAGAAAAGATAAAATCAATAGCTCTAGTCCCACTCTTTGCCATAAGCTCTATACACTGGCACCAAAGCAGACCAGGAAAGGGAGTGCAACCATGATTAGGTACCAGAGACTTGTCCCTTGTGTCAAGGCATAAGAGCTGTCTCTAAATTACCTCAGCTACACAGAGCAACCAAGCAGCAGCAGCCTGGACTTTGAGATAGGTGAGTTTTTCCTCCTGCACTGTTAGGCTACCATTTTCTGTCTGAACTGGGTAGTAAGGTAGTCCTTACATAATGTCCATTTCACACATAAGAATCATAGAGTTACTTCCAGCCCTACTTGATTTTGGACTCCCATGGGAACAAGTCTTGTCTGACTTCAAGCTCAATTCTCACAGCCTTTTGCTGGGGATACTTTTGTTGGGGAGTTGGAAGCCAATGGCAATGAAAAGACAGGAGTCAAAAGTCATTAAAAATGTGTGACTCCTTTATCCAGGTCATTTCAGGGGCATTGGACAAGATTACTTTTAACTTCCCTTCCAATCTAAGGCGTTTTATGATTTTAGGTTTCTGTGAAATTAGGCTCCTAATTATTCATCAGAGAGGACAATTTTTGAAATGGCTGTCAAAAAAACAGAGACATCTTCTCTACAGCTGTCACATGAAAGCATATTTTCACTGTGGAAGAGAGCAGTGGCATACGCTAGTCAGTTGATTGGAACATTTGAGTCAGCCATGTAAGTTTCAAAAGCTGAATTCACTCCACTGTATCAGAGTGCCACATTCCCTTTTGAATACAGACTTAAAATTTTCATAGATAAAATCAAAGAATGCAAAGTTCCGATTCCCATCAATGGCAGTATTTGCTTGTAAACCCTTTTTTCCTTTAAAGGTTTTCCTTTGCGTAATGAAGAAAATAAGTTCTCCTTTACTATTGATGTGCTAATTTCTGTTCAAAAACTAGCAGTTGCTCAAAATCTCTCAAAATTATCATTAAAGTTAAAAGGATTTTCAAAGGTGTTGGAGGGTTAGCAGAGGTTCATTAACAGTTTGGATAAACTAGAAATGCATTAACAGTAGCAAATAAATGCACTGATTTTAAAATTAGTTCATATTTACTTGATTTTGTTGTCTAAGCAAAGAAAACTTTATTTCTTGTTTGAAGATTTCTGTGGAACAAAGCTATGAAGGAAACCCATACTCTCTCTTGTTACAAATTCTTTGATGAATCCCAGCAAGATGGAATCACTGAAAGACTCAGTCTTTCTGTGCTGTCATTTCAGTGCCAGTTTGTGAAACACTGATCTCAGAGGAGAAGATAATAAATAGAAAGGATCTTTTTTAAGAAAGGGGCAAGATCAAGTTTCTTTAATCAGGAAAGTTTAAATCTTCATCTGGAGTTTCATCTAGGTGTCTTTCCAGGAAAAAAAACCAAGGTTTTGTGCCACATTTTACAGGCCATATCCCTAAGCCCAGCAGGTTCAGCAGCGTTCACGTATTTCTGCCATCAGCTTGTTGTTATCCAGGCTTTCAATCTAAACTTTTTCTATTATAGGACTTTCTACCTCATCTCATGCCGAGTTTTATGACTCCAAGTTTTTTTCATCATCCCTTTGTACTCAGATGAAGGAACAGGTTCCTGTGTTGCCCTTTCCCTGGGGGCTCAGCCCCTGCACCTCAGGGAGCAGTAGCCAAGCACAGAAATGGCCATGCACAGAGGAGAGGTGTCGCTGAAGAGAAAAGCCAGTGTGGTCCTTGCATGTGCAACATCCTTCTTTCTCTCCACTGCCTTTGCTGCTTCTGACTGAAAAAAACAGAACAACTGCACAGCTCAGGCATGAGAGACACAGACCATTTTGGCCTTGCTTTCCAAGGTAATAAAATAAGCACTCGCCCTAATGAAAAACCACTTCTCTAAAGCTTATTACAGTTGAGAATCACCTTTCCAGTAACCTGG
Source organism: Pardalotus punctatus (assembly GCA_013400915.1). Taxonomy (NCBI): domain Eukaryota; kingdom Metazoa; phylum Chordata; class Aves; order Passeriformes; family Pardalotidae; genus Pardalotus; species Pardalotus punctatus. The sequence goes on from VZTX01027644.1 coordinate 62,107, forward strand.
ACAGATTGTGAGTCAGAGCTTTTAGTGCCCAGTGCAGGATGTAATGGACCTACAAACCAATCTGACTACAGACATGAAACTGCTTAGAGAAATTGCACAATCTAGAGCAATGGAATGACCATATTTTTCAAATACAGAAGTATGCAGAGTAAAAGGACAGGGCAAAATCTCCATTAGTTAGAGCTTTTTTGTTTCTAAATTAATTTTATTGACTTTTCCAAATGTTATCCTCTTACCATTGCAACTTTTTTGTCCTCTCTGTCCTTTATTCATTAAATGGTCCCTTTTGATATTACAGCATTGATTTACAGTTGATAATTATCTTGGTTTAATGGGTCTGAGGTCTCCTGGTTTAGTGTTTATCCTTAACAGGGTGTGTCTGTACAATATGCCTTTGGTTGAAAAGAAGTTCATCACCCCATAAAAATGTCCTCAATTAAATTTTAAAAAAGTTAAACCCCCCCCTTCTCTATAACTCCAGTTTTATAAATTTGGGGTGAATATTTATGTTCCAGAAAGAAGAGAGGCTACGGTCACAAAACCTTGAGATCTCCCTGTATAATCATTTATAAAATGCATTTGGCTGCAGCGAGCCACTAGTGACCTAGTACAATTTATGATTAAAGCCAAGATTGTTCAGTGAGTTTGCCTGACAAGATTGCAGAGTGAGTTTGCCTTTTGAGATGAAAGTAAGGTCCATTTTGGACATCCTTGTCAAAGTTATCTAAAAGAACAGAAGAGCAAACATAACATTCATCCCCAAAGGGAGAGGGAGGTATACAGATGTGTGGATGTGTGTGTCTGTGTCTGTGTTTGGGTCGCCGTGTGTATGAGAAGAACATTGACATGTATTACAAAAAGCTTAGTCCTTTTTTTTCATCCTAAAACATCCTTATTAAATCCAATCCGAATTTATACTGCAAGATGGCACAACTTCTCCTAAAATGATTGGTCAATAAAAGAAATAATCTGAGCTAGGTAATCAGCTCGTTCTAAGCTCCATCTTGCCTGTATTGTCAGGTCTTCAGACTAACTTGGGCAAGCTACAGATAAGATCAAATTGGCTATTGCAGGACTGAGAGCCAACTTCTTCAAGGATCTGAAAAAAACAAGACACAAAAACATTCCATAAAATTAAGACTTATGCTCATCTCTATCTAATTTCCTTGGCTTTTTTTAAAACACAATATAGTGCCATAGCACATTTAGCACATCCGAAGAGTCTTCAGGCTCCTGCCAGTCATTGTGAACTGAGGCTGTCAGATCAAGTATAGCAAGTAGTACAGCACTACATGTAGGGTCACAGTCTACATGCTCTGACTGATGCAGTTACTGTAGTACATAGGCTACTTAATGCATCAGCTTTTCCCTCTCTTTATTCCAAGGACTGTTGTCCATAACGGTTCTGGGCATCTGGGGAAATTTCAAGGTCAGAATTGAGAGATATCTACATCAAGCCAAATCTTGTCCAACTACTAACTCATCCACTGAGAAGTTATTCAAATTTTTTTTTCCTAAGTGTGTAAATATTTTGATGTCAAACTCAGTGTCAATGCAGAAATTTAAAATACCTTTCTACTGAAGTTAGAATTTTCCCTTTATGCACAAAATTATACCCAAAAGCAAAGCTGAATTACCATGTTAATAGTAACACTGCCTTGTGTGTATTGCTGTGCTTTATGTTTGCAAAGCCAGGCCAAACATGCCTTGTCGTATGCTGGAATAAAAAAAAAAAAACATGACCTTGACAGCAATGAAATGACAGCAATGAAATTATCTTTAATCAAACTTCCATAACCATTTTCTGTTGCTCTTATGCAATTTTCCTAGCTGAAAAAATGTTCTGGACAGTTTATTAGCTCAAATATTTTCTTTAAAATAAAGATTTCTGAGGGAAAGTTAAAATCCGCTACTTATGAAGAAAATAGTTATTTATAAAGTAAATAGTTGATTTTAACAGCAGTATTTATGCCCTATCAAGCACCAAAAAAAAAATTACTATAACTGACTTCCTCGGTCAGGGGTGCCATGGACAAATCAAATGTATTTCAGTTGAAAACAGTCTTCTTTTCTACAGATACCTAGGAAAAATATCTGTGGAACTGTTTCTGCAGTATTTACACAAAAATCAGCATAGACATGGACTATGAGATCTTCCCTCTGAGGTCATCAGGAAAAAAACAAAAAACTACAGTAGATGAAGTATTTAAAGGAATTGTTTTATGACAGATAAGTAAATGGAATAAAATCATGAGTACCTATGAGCAATTCAAAGATAAGCATGCAACAGAATTAATACATAAAAGCTTTTTGGAGTTTATTGGCTTTATAGCTTCTTCTTCAGCCCATTGCAGGAAATGCAAAATACTGCATTTTTATTAAAGAAAAACAAATGCTTGTCTGTTTTCAAGTTGTTACTATTGTCAACATACATGCATGTCAACTGAATAACCTGACACACACAGTAAAAAAACATTTCACCAAGATATATGTTCAGCCAAGCTTGTGCCTGGTTTTGGAATAATTCTATCAAAACTTAGGTCAAAGTTTCAGTTAAAAAAATTGCCCCTATGAATATATGTTTCTTGCAAAATTGCATTTTTAATATGGAGTGGGAGACGACTCAACACATCATGAAGTCTTTGTTAATTGAAAATTTTTCTACAGACCAGACTAGGAAAATTAAAGATAGATATAAATATGGATAAGCCAACCAAGCACAATTAATGCCAGCTCCTAATACAAGGTAGAAATGTATGATTAACAAATGATGATTTCATTTGCTTGCAGTTTGCAAAAAAATGAAACCAAGTACAAATTGCCTACACAGAGAACAGGGGACAGCAGTGTCTCATGACATGCAGCACACCTACCACTGCAAAGAAAAGCTACTCAAGTACAGTATCACCCAATGGGATATGGCAGACCAACACAAAGGAACATCCCAGAGAGTCACATTTTTTAGGTCAACAGTATGTGAAGGCAAACTAATCCTTCCTCACAATGAGGAAATAAATTCTTACTCACAGCTTTAGAACTGAGTATAAAGTATTCAGATTTTAGAACAGGAAGGTCGATCTAACACCCATAAAAGAGCTTCCTTCTGTATTGATCCCTGGGACAACAGAAATTTTGCTGGTTTTAGCAATGCTGTGATCATGTACAAATCATTAACACCTTTGATTTACTTGAACAGACATCATTTAATGGTAAGGTCCTTCGCATGACTTTATCCTGCACCCCATGAAGCCAGTAAAATTCCCATAAGCAGCCTTTTCTCCCATGTTTCCCAGCAATCTTACCAGTCTTGACATTTAGAAGAATGGACAGATGAGTAAGAGGTAGATAACACATTAACTTTAAAACATATATTAGAAATATAGTGCAAAATTTTATTAAAACTCATCTCATTAAATTTTATCTTTATGTCCATTACAGCTTTGCCATAATATAGGTACATATCACAGAAAACATGGGAACACTTACATTGGACTCATGTTCTCTGAGTACATAAAGTAATCAGAGGATTATAACAAATAAAATAACAAATTATAACAAATAAAGCTAAAATCTGATTCTAAAGAGGCAAGGGAGGATCTGTAATGGCATTCTGTTCAGCTGGAAAGTGTATATTTATTCAAGGTGAGCTTAGACCTCAAAATGATACACTGAACATAACGGTACTTAATGAATAGTTTCCTATCAAAATTGATAAATTTTTTGAGCTTCATCTTAGTTTCTAAATACAGATTTGCTGAGGGTTTAGGTGAAAAAAGTAGATTAATGTATTCTCCTTAGTTCATCCAGAACTTAGTTCTTTAGTGTGATATCAAGCTCTTTATATTATATATAAGAGCAAAAAGACATAATCTGTTTTTTACTTGAACTGAGATTAGTCATCATTCATAGAATATGTTTCTCCTACAGGTGTCCAGAATTCTCGTATGACTATTTATGCTTACAATAACATACTATGAATCATCAACTGGATTACAAATCATCAAAAATAGAATTCACAGATACCACAGGCTGAAATATTTATGTGGGTGTGATGGTTTTTACTGGGGTAGAGTTAATTTTCTTCACAGTGGCTGCTATGGGGCTGTGTTTCAGATTTGTGCTGAACACGGTGCTGAAAATACAGAGATGTGTTTGTTATTGCTGAGCAGGACTTACACAGAGCCAAAGCCTTTCCTGTTTTTCATACTGCCATGGTGGTGAAAATGTGGAGGGTTCATGAGAGGTTGAGAGGAGACACAACTAGGACAGGTGACCCCAAGTGGCAAAAGGGATATTCCAGACTCTATGACATCATGCTCAGTATATAAAATGGGAGAAAGAAAGAGGAAAGGTGGGACATCTGGAGTGATGACTGTCTGCCCAAGTCACTATTACTTGTGATGCGGCCCTGCTCTCCTGGAGATGGCTTAACACCTGCCTGCCCATGGGATGTGGTGAATGAATTCCTTGTTTTGCTTTTCTTGCGTGAGTGGCTTTTGCTTTCCCCACTAATGTGTTTTTATCTCAACCTGCAAGTTTTCTGGCTTTTATCCTTCTGATTCTTTCCCCAATCCCACTGGTGGAGCAGTGAGTGAATGGCTGCCAGGGACTTAGCTGCTGGATGAGCTGAAACCACTACATTGGGGGAATTATGTTTATGTTTTCATAAACGTGTACAGTTGAGTATAGAAATCCACCCAAGTTTCTACTCATTGTCAATGGAATCATTCACTGTTACAAACAACAAGTTGTACTTTCATTCTTTATTCCCATTTTCTTCATCTGCGGTGCCACTAGAAAATGGACAATACAAGGCTGACTTCAATGACAGAGTACATTATTTGTATGACTTTTTTTTGTTCAATAAACCTGAACTCTCTTTTTCCTCAGTGAAAATCTCTACAAATGTTAATGGGTTTTTTTGTTTTTTGTTTTTTAAACACCTGCCTGTTTTTCATTTCTTAAGTTATGTCATGAAAACTTCCTGCAATTAATTCTTGGAATGTCACTCATAGAAACCAAGGAATTGCTGCAGAGATGTGTTGAGCATTTCACATCTAGACAGGTCATGGAAATATTTGTGCCACCTGCCTTGTGGTGTGCCTCTAATGAGGAATCCCCTAGTGCAGCCTTCAATTGCCTTGCAATTGCCCCTTTCACATAAAATTGCCTCACTAATTTTTATCAGTTCTCAATATCCAGTGAATTATTCCTGTGTTGATCATTCTGAGCACTTATTCCCTTTTATAAAAAGCACCATTTATGCATACACCACATGCCAAACAATGTTGTAAGGGGATTCAATTTACAAATTAATAACTGCATGTTTATTTGACTAACAGCAGAAAATATCTGCATGCAGATGTTCAGCAGTCTCTGAATAACAGGCCTGTTCTGGGCTTATTTAAATCCAAAAATATAAAGGATTTTCAATTTACCTGTTACATATGAAAACTGAGAGGAATTCATCCCGCCCTTTATCCACATTTCCAAACTATATAGTGTCTCATACAACCCATATAGTGTCTCAAGAAGCCAACAGAGCAAGAATTAAGCAGCATTTTTCCATGAGCTTACTAAGCTGATTGGCTTTTGCATATTAGGGAATTTTTCTTGCACAGAAGGCAATCATCAGAAACTAGATATTTTTATGTGGTTTGCTTTTCTGTTGTTCATGGGATTTGTGGAAGCAGGTAGGGAAGTCAGGCAGACAGGCTTCAAGACGGAGAAGAAGGAAGATTTATTTACAAGAAGTTCTTTTTATACACACTAATAAACAAGTATCCATTGGTCAAAGACAATCCACCCCCAAAGACCTATTGGTCAAAACTTGTACAACATCTAACACAAAACACAGAGATTAAGAAAGTACAAGTACAGTTTATCTATATTCTCCATGAGAGAGAAAGGAAAATTCTAAAACAGTGCAACTACATTTTTAGATTGTTCTCCAATTAGTATATAACAGTGGACCTACTCTTTCTGCCACTACTACTTGGAGCTCAAAGATGAAGTTTAGCCATTTCATCACTTTCTTCAGAAGAAAGAGCTGAGAAGCAAGTGTTATCACCAAGACCAGCAGACTCAAAGGAGGAATGATTTGAATGGGACACAGCTATTTTACTTTGCTTTTTGTACTTCTTCATTTCTTCAGCTTACAATTTTTCAAATTTAGTTCTTCTTTGAATGTGTGGTTCTGCAGCCGCCAGCAATGAAAGCTTTCACTTTTCAAGCACAGGACAAGGTTTCTGTTAACACATCCTAGTAAAGGAAACTAAAGCTTTGGTTTGTTTTGTCAGATAGCTCTTTCTTATCAAAACAAGACAAGGTTGAGAGAAAAGTGCAGGGTCTTAATAATTACATATAAATAGTTCTGATGAGATGTAGTTCTGGTACAATAACTGAATTAACTTTGGTTCTGTACATCCATTTTTATTGTAGTTTTTCTCACTTATATTCTGTTATTCAGCTTTGATTGTGTGTTCTCTCCATAATGTCACTTATACAACTCCATGTTTATATCTTCATTTTCTTTATTTATTCTCCAAACCTGATGTGTATGAGTGGCTTAGTAAAGAAAGTTAACTGAATCAATGTTCTCACTACTGTAAGACAGAAAAATGTATTTGAGATCAATTGTAGATTCTTACTGACTGTTACAAAGCTTCAAATTATGCAGAATAATGTGTAAAACTTATTAGTACAGAACAAGCAAATCAGACCAAACATCTTCCATGGCTTTAGTACTGGAAAGTGTTGGATACTCAGTGTCTTCCGCTATCTGCAATTTTTTCTAAATACATTTTTCCAGCCAGATCAAAAAAGATAGCCACCACTTCCAGGTTTTCCAAATATTTCCTTCTGGTGTCTGTGTCACCCACACACCAGACACAGTTTTAGTATCTGTATGACTCAGCTTCCTAAGTAACTTGATCTCACTCTACCATTCTCATTTGCTTTACTAATGGCATTTCTAAATTCTACTTAGATTGCAGATTTATGTGCACCTGATACACTGGCTAACACAGAAATCTTCCTGTCAGCTATTTTAAGAAGATTTATGGCTTTGAAACAGGAGCTGAGAAAAATACAAAAGACAGGGCATTCCTGTTCTTTGTCTTTCCTAAAACAGCAACAGTACATTTGTGCTTTAGCCATTTAACATGCCTTGGCCATTTATCTAAATCATTCTAAAATATATTTAATTTCTTACCAACCTTGTAGTTTTTGGCACAATTTTTGGACACTTTTAATAAAATAAAGAAAATGTATTTTTAGTCCTAAGAACCCAACTATCTTTTTGCCTCCAAATATCTCCCAGCATTAATAATTTGGGGACTTACTAATATGCCTTTCCAAAAGCTTGCTATAGCATATCCACACATGCTGTCTCAAGGCAAGTTTGGCCCACCTTTACTAGAACTTGTTAGAATTGCACAAAGTTCTACACAGCTCCACATGTCCTGGTGAGACTGTAATGTGAAAATTGAAGCAGCTGAGAGGCTAAAATATATATAATTTCTGCACTTTCCTGCAAAACTTTACAAATACAGGGTGGTTGAGAACAAGTACCCAAGATTTTAAATTCATTATGCACTGTAAAATCCAGATGTGGTGGTTTTACTTGGCCCAGTTTTTGCTAGTGGGTAGGGAGGGGCACAAAGATGGCTCCTGTGTGTCCTGTGTGAAGCTTCTGGAAGTTTTTCATGCTGTCCAGCAGAGCCACTCTCTGATGGCTCTGAAGATGATGGACATGCTGCTGGTCAAACCTGGGCCAAGTAGAGATGTTAGTTACGCCTCTGTGAAAACATATTGAAGAAGAAATCAAAACAATGGGTGCACACACTTCTTTGTAGCCAGAGGAGGAGGAAGAGGTAAAAATATGTGAGGGAAAAAAACAGGAGACAGCAAGGTCTGTGGAGAAGGTGGGGGAGGAGGTGCTCCAGGCGCCGGAGCTGAAAACACTCTGCTGGCCATGGTGAAGACCATGGGGGAGCAGGTGGTCCCCCTGCAGCCCATGGAGTCCA
>VZTX01027644.1:70554-125947 GCA_013400915.1 Pardalotus punctatus
TTTGCTCATGTTTTTCGTGCGTCCCCTCCCCATCACTGCCTCATCTCAACTCATGAGTCCAGTGTGTTTGTGTTAGTTTGATTCCTCTCCTCTGTGTAAATGCAGCAGGAGAGAGCATAGAAAGCAGATGTCATAGGTCCCTGGCATTTGGCCAGGGTCAAACCACGACACCAGAATATCAGATAAAGAAAGAGTATTAATTCTTGAAGTAATATTAATATTTGAAGTCAGCAAAAAATCTATTCTGCCATCAAGTGGAGTATTGTGATCTTATCAACTCCAACATTTATGTGTATCAAAATTTGTGGCAGCATAGAGTAAAAGCTACAGTCCTGAAGAGAAAATCTGCTCTCACGTGAGCATCTAATTGTTTCATTCACAAGTCAGGTGAACAGGAGAAACAAAATAATCATCCATGAATGATGTGAGATTTCTGATAACTTCCTAATTCAACTACAAGTAGTGACAGAGCATTTTAAGTGGCAAACGAGATATGGTAATTATTGGAATTTTTCTGTTCATTTCTATTCTCCCATATTTGTTGACTTCACAAAACCCAAGATAGCCCATTTAAAACTACAAAATTGTAATTTTTTTATGCTTGATCTGGTCTGTTTAAAAAGCAGTATGAGAGTAAGCCTCTGAATCTTATGTAAATCTGTTCATTTGATATGGCAAACCTCAAAATAAGTCTAACAGTTTCTCTTGAAAGGATCGACCCTTCCGGGTATATCCCAGTAGTTATGTATGAATTCATTGTTATAACTGTATATCACACTGTTTTAATTAATGTAGAAAAACTGGTTTAATATCTGTCTCAAAGGATTACAATACAATTCTGTAAAAGGAAAATGAAAAAAAAGTTTCCCTGTGACTATTCATGTTGTGACATCTAGTGAATCTGTGATGAACACACAAAACCCTAACAATGTTGAAAATACCTACTTCAGTGGGATTGGAAGGACATCTTGAAGAACAGTTATACCTAGAAAGGCAGAGAGTGTAACTGGCAATGTTAAAATTAGTCATTTTTGCAATATCTATTAGGAATAAATTGTAGCTCTTATTAGGTCACTTAATTGGTGCCATAGCACCTTACTAATATGGATTTTTCCCTAGCTAAATATGAATCATTGTTGGGTGTTCTTAATAGGCAGGGCAGTGAAATATGCACAATCCAGCATTAGCTTAGCAGAGCCAACAGAAGCAGCGTTTGTATGACAGCTCACCATCGCTCTAAGTGATTCGTTTAGATGTGTAAACAAGTAGCTAGTAACCAATCTACCGCTTAGATATAGAGAAGTAGAAGATGTATATAAGTAGCCTTCTGATCTGTAATAAACGGCTTTCACCTGATCACATTGGTCTGTGTGTGATTGACCTGTGCCGCCGCAACAAATCATGAATCACATTTATGTTTTACCTTATTGTTTGATCTTGAACTTTATTAAATTTTATCTTAATATCTGTCTGAAGGCATAATTGATTCACACAAACCAACAACTATCCATTCTTACAAGAATGGTGATAACTGCAATGATACAAGAGATAATTCATTGTAGACATAAAAGTAGTTCCAGGCCCTTCCAGGGATTCAAAAGTAACTTGGTTTTGACCACTGTAACTTTTATGGGCTCCTTGAAACCTGGGGACACAAAGGCCTGAGAGAAAGTAGACACTTCTATTTGTTTAAGCCACCTGGAAAAGTTTTCTGGCATTGAAAAAAGCAGTGAAAAGCAGTACTAAACCAGGATTATAACAGATTGATCTAAGACAATGAATATGAGAAAAATAATATGAAGGCTGAATCATCCCGTACTTTAATTCTCCTCTGGTTCTACATAACATACTTTGCTCAAGTACACCATACATTTTTCTACTAGTGCCAAGGTCTCCCAATTATTATTAATTGTAATAGGTCTTTATTACTAAGTACATGAACTTCTTCCTATTATATGAATGGGACACATATTGCTAGTGGTCAAATTTGCTCAAAGAATCCAAAAGAAAGCAAAAAACGTCATTTACTTACAGTGACACAGAAGTAAAAAAGGCATTCTCTCTCTTATACACCCAAAAAATAAATTTGGTATTTCAGTGGTTTTTGTCTGTGTTTAAACTGGCAATGTCTCTTCATCTGTCTAACAGATTTGACTGAAATGTTTCTTTTAAAAATCAATTTGAGTCAAAAGCCAATAGGAATGGATAATGAAGCACTAACAATCTAAACCAAAACATAATATCTTTCAATAAGAAGCAGTAGAAAACAGACTAGCAAATGGATATAAAACTTTAAGCAAATAGTTTAAAACACCAAACAAAAACAAAAACACACACAAAAAAACTCAAACAAAACCAAACCAAACCAAAACAAACAAAAGTAAGGAAAAGACAAAATAAAACAAAACAAAAACAAAAACAGAAACAAAACCAAACAAAAACAATGCACAAAAGAAACCCCAAAACAAAACAAAAAAACAGAAAAGGACAAAGGATGAAAGAAGCTGCAAAACACAGACCTCACTGAAGATTCAGGGATACCAGGAGGGGAAAAAACATTTAATTTTAGTGTATCCAAAGGTTGAATTTGCTTGTAATATTTATAAAATATTGAAAGAGAAGAAAGAAAGCAATATGGATATGAATCTTGTGTCTCATTTTAGTTAACCTTGAAAAAGCTGCAATAAATCTTAGATGAAGCCAAATAAGGCTGATGATTTTGGTCTTAATTCTTTCCTATCCTTCAAAACATAAATGATCCTACTGGTATTAGAGCTATGTAGAATGGCTTTTTTCTGTGGTATTCATATCGGATGATCTAAAGATTTACATTGGCAAAGTTAAAGCAGTTTTCCCCTCCTGCTCTGGAGAGCCTGTTTGTGTTTGTGTATGTGCAGGTACATGCATGCATGTGTCCATGTGTGTGCCCACTTTCATGCTTGAATAAACATTTGAAATTTCAGGAAAATTTTGAAAAGAAAATTCTAGTGGGTGAGGGAAAGGAAAAGAAAAAGTTTCAATATATTCACATCTTTTTTTCTGTTTAAGTCCCACTGGAAACTAGCAGACTGACAGCAAATGTTGCAGCCAGAAGAAAAGCAAAAGAGTTCATCTGGAAAATTTTCTTTTTCACCATAATAGCTTTGCAGAGGTTTTGGCAATTGAGGAATCTCTTTTGAGGTGGTCCTTGGTTTTTATTTTTATGTCACACAATGAAAAAAATCACACAGAGTATTTCTACAAATGGCTGGATCTGAGTTAAAACTGACTAAAGAACCACATGCAAGAGATGCTGCAGTAGAGTTACACGGAACGCTGAGCACTGTGAACAAGACAAAACACTGAATCTGTTGGCTGATTGCCTACTTTGTCAGGAAAAAATGTTAAATCTACTGGAGAATTTTCAAAACAACATTTTGTTAACAGAAAACTGTATTCTATATAGCTGTTAAATTGTCATTGAAACATGTTGATTGCATCAAGATGAAAGGAAAATGTTCAAAATAATTCAACAGAGCATATTGCAGCTTATGTCTTTTGAAATTTACATTTTATGTTTTATCCCAGTGTTCTAAGTTAATGTATCTTATTAAACAGCATCACCAGTTTTTTATACTAAAAGTGACAATACAAGGAAAACAAAAAGACATCAAGTTAGAGATTTCATTGAAATCACAGTTATTCCACTCTTTTTGTAAACTCTTTTATGTTCACCCATTGTTTTTGGATTTTAGATCCAGTAGATAATGGCAATGATTTTTATATGCTAGAATTTACTGCAGGGGAGAAACTTCATTTCATTAGCAGTTCTAGTGAAAAAGGATTTTGAAAATTACTCACTTCATACTTCTATAATTATTTTTAATAATTAATATTGTCCACGAGGGTCTCTAAGTGCTCAGAACTCCAGGTCAAGATGAGTGCATTTTCGTTTGACAGCGATGTTACTTAGTGGAATTTTTGCTCCTTGACTATAATGAACATATATCTCAAAATTATGTCCACAGATAGAAGATTACATCCTTGCAATTCCTTCCTGAAATCACATCATTATTTTCATTATAAATCTTACTGTTTATTTCTTGAATAAATATCCATGACCGTTTTAATATTCCTCAAATAAAAGCATGAAATATTTTTATTGTGAAATACTGCAGATTTTTTCACAAGTTTTCTCTTATTTGTGTCAATGTAAGATTATTATAATTATTTTTTAGCTATCTTATTAAAAGCTATTCATTGGAAAAAAATTAAAAGTACTCTGCTTCATAAGAAATAATTTCATAAAATGAGGTATAAAAGTGTTCAATACCTTTTCTTTTCTACTCCACAATTTCTAAATAATCTTGGAGGGAGGTGATGGTGGTAGTATTTCTTTATGTGACCTCTATACTCGCTTAGGAATGGAAAACACCTGGGCTGACTCTCGTAGCCCATTTGAAGTTAGCTCAATCACAATGATTCGTACAATGATTTGGACTGGAACTGACCATAAAAATCATCTTGTTCCAACCTCCCCCACCATGGGCAGCAACACCATCCACTGGACAAGTTTGCTCAGATCCCCATCCAGCCTGGCCTGAAACATTTCCCAGGATGGAGCATCAACAACACCTCCAGGCAACATTTTCCAGAGCCTCAACACCCTCACAGTAAAGAATTTCTTCCCAATATCCAATTTAAATCTACCCTCTTTCAGTTTAAGGCAATTTTCCCTTGTCTGTCACTGCTTGGTTATGCAACAAATCCCTCTCCACTTCTCTTGTAGGCCCCTTTCAGATGCTGGAAAACTGCTATATGATCTCCCTGGAGCCTTTTCTTCTCCAGTCTGAACACCAACTCTCTCAGCCTGCCTTAGTAGGAGAGGAGCTACAGACCTTGGATAATTTTAGTGGCTCTTCTACAGACTCATTGGGGGCTCCAGATACTCCAAGAGGGGTCTCACAAGAGCAGAGAAGAGGGGTAGAATCTTCTCATGAGGTCTTCTGGCTACATTTATTTTGATGCAACCCAAGACACAAGTGATTTTCTGGGCTATGAGTGCACCTTGTCGAGACCTGTTGATCTTGTCCACCATCCCAAAACCTTTCTACCTAGGGCTACACTTGATTTATTCACCAGGCAATCTGTATTTATGCTTGGGATTGCTCCAGCCCAGGTGCAGGACTTGGCCTTGTTGAACTCCATGGGGCTCCCACAAGTCCTCCTCTCGAGCCTGTTACATTTCCTCTGGATGACATCTCTTCCCTCAGTGTGACAACTGCACTAGGCAGCTCTTTCTTCTTCTAATTTCCTCTTCTCAGAAACTTTGAGCAACTTAAAATCAAATGGACTTCGATTTTGCTAAGCTGAATGGGCTAAGTTAATGCTTTGAGAAGTGTTTTATGTTAACTGAATGTTGCACTAAACATTTTGCCAAAGTTCTGAGATTTTCTGAAGTTGTCAGTAAAGTCTTTTGTTGTTGTTTTGACCTCCTTAGAATATCTTGTTGGTATTTCTCCTGTGAATCTAACTCATTTGTGAACAACCATAAGCCCTTTTAAAAGACTCATCAAGTGAGTCTTTTGGGGCCTTACAACCCATAAGCTCTCAATTAACTCCTCATCCATCCCCAAGTGCAACTCCATGCACTCCAGATGGCTACTCATAGAGGGTAACACGGCCTCCTCATCTTCCTTGTCGATCCTTCCTAAGGAGCCTGTATGCTTCCACTCCAACACTCCAGTCATAAGAGCCATCCCACAATATCTCTGTGGTCCCAATAAGATCATATCCCTGCAGGCATTCACACATCTCTGACACCTCTTGTTTATTCCCTATACTCTATGGGTTTGCATAAAGACTTTTAATTTCGGCCCCCAATGAAACTGACTTGCTGCTGGAATGACTGAAATTCCTTTGTGTTCCCCTTCTGTGGGCAGAAACTGATGCACAGGCCATTCCTTCTGAATACGAGAAATAATTTCTTTCTCCTTTTTTTACTTTTTACTTTTTAAACCTTTCTGGGAAGAAAAAGAAAAGGCTTTAATTCTTCTCTGATCTTTAAATGAAATGTTCAGACATCTCTGGAAACAGTAAATTGTAAAGAAGGCACAGTAATTTAAAGAGTAATCTATGGGCATATATATTATCCTGCAATGGTACATTAATCATTACCCCTAAAGACAGCACAAGAGTGATGAAGTTTTTCCAATTGTGTCTATTGCAACTCCACTATATTGAAATGTTTTTAATCTGTGCTATTACATCAAAAGGTAGTAACTGTATTTTAATCTAGAAATCTTTTATATACCTGTTGCAATATGATTGGAAAAGAATCATAAACAGAGGTGACTTCTGAATTCAGCATGCATGTGCATACACAAACACTGGCACCCACACAGAATGGTCATCTGCGGAATATAAAACTAACATTGCTTCTGAAGGAGAAATTAATTTAGGTCCCTGAAAATAGAGCTTCCTATAAAAAAGAAAGAGGGCAGGAAAGAAGGATGTTCATTTAGGCCAGTTGCAATCTTGAAATTTATAGTATCTTTTGTCACCAGCCCACAACTGGTTCAATAAATTTCAGTTAGAAAAGGTCAGTGAAAGAGGGGAGAATTTAACTGTAGTTAGAGAGAGAGATTTTAAAAAGCCCAGAATAGCAGATGGGATGATGAAACACCTTCCATGTTCAGAGACAAACAAGATAATTTCAAAGATTAGACTATTGTATTTATGTAAACAAAAAAAAAACAAAACAAAACAAAGCAGCCTTTCCATATTCATGGAAATTTCTATACTGCTTTTGAACTAGGATTCATCTTAAGAGAAAAGAGTATCAGTCCTGACAAAAAGATTTTCCCAGAATTCCTTCAAGGAGTTCAGTGCTGAAAAGAGAATTTGTATTAATATTTCAATAGAAGGATGTAATTTCTAAATGGAGTTACACCTGGACATTTGATATTATGTTTAAAGTGTCTTATTAATTGTGGTCATGAGCCTGTTGAAATACACCAATACAAAGTTTTCAAGTCCAGCAAAAGACAAAAATATTCTCTCTAATGATTACAATGAAGAAATCAGAGATGTCAACTGAAGTCTGGTTTTTTTAGTGCAACATTTTCAGTTCAGATGCAGAGGTGGTTCTCAATTACTTTACACAGCACAGACACCTTCTGCTGAGGTTTACTCATTAAATCAGCTGAGAATCTCATGAGAGGCCTGCAGGGAAATGTCCTTCCAAATTTGGCCCTGATAAAAAGAAAGCATAAGTCACACCAGGGCCAGATGTAGTTTAGGTGGTGGGAACTGCATAGGTGCCAGAGGAAATGCATTCCAGTAAAACAAAAAGACAGTGAGAAGGTCACAGGTCTCATAAAGTTCCTGTTAAAGCCATACCTCAGTGACAACTGCATTTGTCAACATGTGTGTGTAGAAAAATGTTATAGTTATCAGTCACCTCACATCTTTTTGAATGGCACACTGTGTGTTTTAATCCCCAAATAAATCACCTAGTTCAAGTACAGTCAGAAAGCAGCATGCTCTGCTAAATGTTTATATTTCACTTTCCACAAATATCAGACTTCTTGGAAACTGGCTTATTATTTTGTACCTAACATCAAGTTCATGGAAATTATACCGCTACACCAAATGTCCTTCTCTTCTAACATCTTCCGATCTTATCATGGTCTACAATTACCTGAAAGAAGGCTTCAGAGAGGTGGAAGACAGCCTTTTCTCCCAGACAACAAATTATAGAAGAGAAAATGGACTCAAGTTGCATCTGGAGAGGCTTAAGTAATTTATTGGGAAAAATTTATCACTGAAAGTGTCAAACACTGTAACAAACTACCCAGGAAAGAATTTGAGTGACTACCCCTAGAGATATTTAAAAGATGCATCAGTAAGGAGTGTGGTTTAGTTTACTCAGCAATGCTGTATTTACAAGTGGACTCAATTACTTAAATGTCTTTTCTGACTTAAATGATTCTATGATTCTATTCTATCTAATTTGTGGCTCAGGCCAATATTATTTGACAGCCAAATATAGCCTTCTTTATACTAATTTACACCCAGAAATTAAAAAAAGGTCTAAAAAGTGTCTTATGCAATATAAACTGATATTAACCCTTAGGTCCTCAGTTTATTTCTCTTAGAAAAACTTCTAAAATATCACAACTGTGTTATTCTAGGGTTTGAGGTTTTTCCCCTTTTTAATTTTAATCCTCCTTTTTTTGCTACTGAAATTATTGGTTCTTTTACTACAAATTAAAATTTATCCTGTTGTTTTAATTGCAAAGCGGTCAACAGAGCAGTCCATTTATAATAAAATTAGAAATACAGCTTACTAGAACACACCATGAAATTATATGCAGTGTTTATTACAGAGACAAGAGCCATAGATCTTTAAACATACACTTTCAGAACAGCTCTGCAGGGTTTGGGAGTTAAGGTTTACTACATGCACATGAGCTCAAACCACCCAACTGAGCAGGGGGTAAGTAACTTGAGCGATGGTATTTTATGGGTCAAGAAGCCCTTTCTGAAGTAAATCACTTTCACTTTCTCCAACAATGACAGTAAACTACCAGTATGTCAGTCTGAAAAACCTGCTTTTCAATATGTAAAATTACTTAAGGATACTCAAGACATAGCATAGATTGAAGAAGCAAAAGGGAAGAAGGAAAAGGATTATTAGCAGTCAAAAGTAAATTTCAGGTAGGGGAAACCAGCATCTCTGTGTTTAATTTGGTCTATCCTTTGCTTCATCAGAGAACTCTTGAAGCTCCCATGAGGCATTTCTTTGTTGGTGTATCTTTATTTTTTGTGCATCTTAAAATGAAAATCCACAATGCTTTTCAATCCTGACTAAGCTACAATAGTTTCTTCAGACTGAAAATCCTGATTCTTTAAAGAGTGAAAAGAGAAGACAGGAAATTAATTCATTCTATGCAGTCAATGCATTCTTGCCTCAGTTCCCGCCCTCTCTCTTTCTCCAACACAAGACCCCCTGACCTTTACCAAGGGCCAGACTCAGGTGAACAGGAGAGAACAGGAGGATGGGGGCTTTAATGCCAATTTGAAGGACTGTTGCTCCACCAAACAAAAAATCTGATGGGTAATCTTATCCATAAGGCCTTGTCCACCTGAGCAGTCCCTTTCCCAACCCCAAGAATTGGCAGCTGCCACTCTGGTGGCAGCCATGGCCAAGCACCACGGGGAACAGTCATCCTCTGAAGTATGGAGGACCCAGGTGTTTTGCAGATCACAGATTTATGGTTCTCAGGAAATAAGTCTTGTTTTATTTATCAAGTGGTCAATAAATTTTGTACAAGTTGCAGCTTCTGAACAGATTTAAGATTGTGGTGGGTTGACCCTGCCTGGACACCAAGTGTCCACCAAAGCTGCTTTATCACCACCCTCTTCAGCTGGTCAGAGGAGAGAAATTATGAAAAACTGTGGGTCAAGATAAGGACAGAAAGATCAATCACCAGTTACCATCACAGACAAAACAGACTTGACTCAGAAAAACATTTCTTTTTAAAGCCTCTCTTCAGAGCAAGAGCTCTTGCAACCTAGAAGCACATGTGTAAGCTTCCTTCACACTTTCTTCAAGACAAAACTATCTTTCGTCTGATGAGACAGCCTTTCATGCATATGGCTCACTAGACTACGTGTACATATTCTAGTGTCACAGGAACAGAATGAAAAAAAGTCAGAAAGTGGTTGCAATCTGGAGTAACTTAAAGGAGTCATTTGCATCAAATCACATAACTACAAAAAGCTTGTGAGGCTGTGGATTTTGTCACAAACACTAAATTCTTCCAAAGCCCTGATCTTTGAAAACGTAAAAATATCTGAGCTACCACTGTCATTTTCTTGATAAACAATTCACAACTTTGGGTTCAAACTGGCATAGCTCATTTACAAGGGGGAAACCATAGGTTCCACTACTTTTATGTTTGGGGTACAACATTTTAGGGTTAATTCAGGTAGACAGAGCAACAGAGGATGCTCACAGCCTCTACTCAGACACTCAACCAGGCATTGTCCCAGTGAAAAAGTCCCAGAGCCATACAGCCACTGGAGCTGGACAAAAGACATTAGAGACTGGGTTTTTCTTTCACTGGCATGGAACTGCTTTTTCGTGGACCAGAAGTCTGTTCTAGAAAAGTTCAATTTAAGATAAATATTTTATGTTTTAGCAAAACAAAAAAACAAAGAAAACCACAAAACACACAACGAAAACCAGCCTTTATAGGTAGAGGGAAGAAGAAGGAGAAAGAAACAAAAACAAGCATCCAAACAAACAAAACTCATCCAGGATATTTTTTTCCACTGAAACCAGTAAAATTTGCCAAATATATGACAATCTCACTTTCATGACATTTCTCCTTTGTAATTTACTGGACAATTTAGATGGGTAATTTCTGGGTCATTTTCTATGCTCAAGGCATGTAAAGTTTTATTCATTATGGTCTTTTCTCTTGAATAATCACTCAAATATTCACTCCTGATAGCACAAAGCAAATGCAAAAATGCATCAAAACCAAGATACCATAGTAAAAATCTAAAATTACACTTGAGTATGTTGCAATAGTTGACATTATAAGACAGGCAAAAATCAGGCTTTATTTACAGGCCTTAGTAATGCAAGTAATCACACAAAACAACCTATGTTTTCATGTATAGCAAATGTGTAATTCCCAGCTTGTAACAAATATATTCTATCTCTCAAGTAATTTCTCTATTCTTTATATTTTTGCAAAGCATATTCGAAATTTTCTTAGTTTTCTCTCTTGCAACAGGGCAATTTCAGCAATTCCTCTTCCACTCACGTATGCCTAACTAAACTACAGATATTTGCTAAAATTTTGTATATTGGATCTGTTTCACTGCAGCCCATGACGGTAAGCCAAATTTTCGCAATAGTTATCGCACTTGCAAGAGCAAAAACTTCTTTGTTGTCACATGCACAAATAATTTTGATGTGTTATCCCTGAGTGGAAGAATAGCACAGAAGTACAAAACAGCCCAAGACCACAAAGCAGAAACATGGAAAAGCTCCAACCAAACTGGAGCCATGTCATTTATCTTCCCTTTTGACTTCTGCATATGTTTTCATATAAAAGAAAGGGAACCAGAATATTATTATCATGCCCCATCTGGAGTCATTCCATCGGCAATATCCACAAGCTGCCCCTGTCCCTGCTCTTCTGCTTCACAATTTATAGTCCCACAGTAAAATCCTGAATGGAAGAACAGTGTTGTAATCAATCATCTCCCACAATTACATCCTTTCTACTTTACTTTTATTATTTTTTATCTCTCCTAAATCATTGGCAGACAAGAGTGTAAGTATAGAAATTTGAAAGTTTTAAATAAAGAAATTATTTGCACAGGAATATAAAAAGCATATTAACAATGCTCTTGTCTCCTGAACACTGACTCATGCAGCTAAGTTGAAGACCTTTGTAAAGTTTGTCCAGGACAATTTTACCATAGCAGAGGTCCTCAGGAAATAAGCATTTAAACTCTACAACACCCTTTCAAGCATATGAAGCTCCTTTGCAGCACAGTCTTCTACTTCATGTCATCCATCCAAATACAGACAGATGACAGGGGATATGAACCCATATTCTTTAAATGTTTACTCACTATTTTGCTCTTAACAGTTCACGGTGTAGGGCTAAATCCAGCTCCATCCTCCCACAGTCTGCGGGCAAATGCTGCAGGAAACATGCATGGGTTTCCTCCATTAAGTGCCAACAAAAGAGCAATAATGTTTTTCTTCTTGTTACGTTTCTAAGTAATATTCTCTTACTGTCTCTCTGACACTTTATTCAAATTAGTCTTGTTGGCCTACCCAGAAGAAAAGGAGAAAATGATGCATTGGAGTTAGATCAAGAATCAGACTGTCAATTAAAAAAGAAAACAAAAAACCTTTTTCTCCCTAAAATGATAAAAATTCATATAGTGCTTAAAGTGTCCCTGCTCATAACACTGTGCTGAAAAGTTTATTTTAAAAAAATATAATGAAAATATGGAATCAATTAATTAAGCTACCCAAAAGTTCAAGAGTTTATTTATCTAAATTTATTTACCTCTAAAAAACCTTAAGGAGGTGGTTCTAGAAAGCACAAAAATATCGGAAATAACAAAAAAACTATTTTAGAATAATTTACTCCTATCTAAAGAGTATCCAATCATGGTAATTTTATCCTGTTTGAACTTCAATATTCCCAAAAAGCCATGGCTCCTCCATGGGCTGGCCATAATTAAAGCTAATGTGAGAACCAAAATTTATTTCATATTTTTGTTTTGTTTTTTGAATGTAACTACTACTGTTATAGTCATTTATCAGAAATTCATCACTCACATAAGATAAAATTTTTCATGTTTTTCCTGAAATATTTCTTAAATGGGGGAACAAGCCCAATAAATTTTCAACAACTACTACTCTATGTAGAAAACACATAGCTTAGAAAAATTTTAGAATAAGCATTTTTTATATTGTTCAATTGAAAATCTCCATTCATTTTTTAAACCACTTTTCATGTTTATTTCATATTCAGGATATGATGCATTAATGAAGAATGTGTTAGTTTGACCGGAATGGAAGCTTTTGATTGATTGAAACTAAAAAGCCACCACCACCAAACAAATGCCTAGTGGCTTCGTTGGTGTGAAATCTACATATGATCACTCTGGTTTGATCCAGAAGACTGCTTGCAAAAGTTTGGGGTTTGCAGGGCAGACATATGGCACAGCGTTATCCCATAGCACATTGTAACTGCTTGGATTAGTATTTCTGCTGTGACTTTGACCAGCAGCTGAAGGCAAGGTAAGAATCTTCTAACAGAACAAAGAGAACAGGGATGCCCTACCAGTACACCCTCCCAGCACTATTGATCTATGACTAAGGAGAGGACTGGAAGAGGATCAGAGCTCTTCAAGACAAAGTTTCCCTGAATACATTAATTTTCCACAGCTTGGTGTGAGAAAAGAGACTTCAATAACAAGGGTTAGATACACGGTTAACACCATTATATTTTTAATCACTGATCTTCATTTCATGTACAAAGCAGCACAAAAAAGTTAAAATACACTGGTTCTGTTTGTTTTATTAATGGTCTCTGAAAGCCATATATTTTTCATAGATAACTTGTAGCCACAACTACTGAATACTTTGCAAATTTCACCATTCTCCCTCTAGAAAGAATTTTTTTTTGCAAAGTCAGAATTAATCCAATAAATTGTCATACCCAGCCCAACTCTGTACAGATTTTAGAGAAGCAACCTCAAGATTGGAAGGAATAAGATTTGTTAAGTTTCATTATCTACAGCATACAGTTTCATTATTAACAGCACTTCTAAATGCAGCATAGGAAAAGGACATGGGCTTTGGTCCTTACAGCCTGTAGGAATATGGAAATAATAGTTGGGTGGAACACATTTTGAACAGTGGAAAAATTCCTGGTTCACACTGAAGGTGATGATTGATGCTTGTGTTGCATTGGCAGGCTCATTTAGCTGCATCTAATTAGGAGCATGCCTCTTCTCACTAAGGAGGTTGTGTTGTACACCTTGGCTGCTTCCAAATTTGGGGAAAACAGTTATAGCTATTGTAAGAATTCTGTTCCAGGCTGTACACACTCCATTTTATCCTTCAGTATAGTATATCCAGACTTTTCATATAGTTTAATGTACACTGAGAAAATTTTAAAGTTTGATAATTACAGGTGAGGACCAGAACAGACCATGTAAATTTAGCATAAATGTCACTTTATGTGTCTCTTTTCTCTTTTTAATCAAAGTTAAAACAGAAAATAAGTATTGTTTGATTTAAGAAAGTCTTTGGAGGTCCATGCTTCTTATCTTGAAAGTAACATTACTAGGATGACAAAGATGGATGCCTGTTAAATTTCACAGAATACAATGGAGTTGGGGATATGAAGAAGTGTTTGGAATGACAAGCATATCAAGCATTTCCTAGAGGCATAGTGCTGGCATCAGAGACTGATAACCTCCTATTCATAATGCATTCCATCAGGACTTGAAGGAAAGTGTGTTTTCCAATATAATACAGCAGAGGAATACAACTGTGGAAATTTACGTCTAGAGACAGTGCAAAATATTCTGAATTTTTTATTGGAAAAATAAAAAATTCTCTAGCATTTCAAAAACCAGTCTGAGCAAAAAGCTGTAACACGCCAGCACTTTTTTCTGGAGGGATGGATGACTTTTTGACTGGAAGAGGCCAGTCCTTACCTGAACACATAACTGTTGTTTTCCTCCTTTTGAACCAGTCAGCTCTATTCAAAATACAGACTTTTCCTTGTCCAAGGTCAGCAAGAGGTCAAAAAGCCCCCAGGCCCCATCCAGTGCTCTCTGGCTGGAGCTACAGGTCATGTCACTCAGTCCTTGGCAATAAGGTTGGAACAGGCCAAGACATTGTGCAGTCCTCCCCTTTTACCCCAAGAGTGATCTGAGTGACCTGTAAATGCAGAGGGTAGGCACCATTGTCATTGGCATTGGTATTATTAGTCTTCAATTCTAGGAAGGGAAGACAGAAAATGAAAAAAACTGCTTGGGTCCATACTTTAATTCTTATGCTGAAAGTGCCAAATGCAATGGTGACTTCTGGCATTTAAATATAAAGAGTTCACTAAGGAGTAGACTGGGAACCGTTCCCTTCAACCAAGCAATCACACAGCAGACAGAGTAATATTCTTGGCAGCAGCGACACACCAGGGACAGAATCATACCTGTGATCCAAACAGTGCAATGCCAGTCTCACAGCAATTGCAGGGGTTTGATGTTAACTTTAATATAGTCCAGATTTCATCCAGGGGACATATCCCCTGCCAAGTCAGTTGTACTCGCTGTGCATACCAACTACCATTTATTTCTGTTAGCAGTCCAGTGAAAAGCTGTCATCTTTGAATATATTAAACACCACAGAGAGAAAAAGGCTCTGGGCCAAAAAGCCAGTGCTGAAAGGATACACCTGTTCCATTTGCAGTGAAATTGTACAATCTCACATCTCAGTTTTTAGCAAGCACTAATGCAAGAGCAGCAACGCCCTAAATACTCAGAGGAAGACAGCTCAGAGATTAACAGAATGGAGATGATAATAGCCTCACAGCTGAACAGTTTACTTTTCAAAGGCAACACAAGGACAAATTATTTTGTGCAAAGAGAAAATTAGTTTCCAAATTGTGTGATTTCTACAAAGAGTCAAGTTAATTATTCAAAGCAGAGGCCCATGAATTCTCACAATTTAGTCATTTTGTTCTGACACATTCAGGCCCAGTGAGCTGCTTCTTATCAACAAGACTTTGATAATTAGCTCAGACATATCAAATAAACTTTCTGGAGAATTCAGTAGTAAGCAGGTATGATATCCTAACAGGGGTTTTATTAGGTGTTTCTCTGCACAGAAATATATTAGCAATCAATGTGACATTTTCTGCCCTGAGGTGTTTTGGCCTTGTTCATTTTTATACTTGCTAAGAAATCAATTAACTCATGACAAAGGTCTAATCCAACACATGACTCTATTTACCCCAGTTTGTAAAGCAGCAGGTGTCTCGGAGTTAATGAGGAGAGACATAAAAAACAGAAAAGAAAATGAAGTGTCTTCATCTCGTCATGACTCAATAACCATGATTTCTCCTGGTCCTGCAGACTGTGGGAATGCCGTCTCAACTGCTGTGATCCTCACATCACAGATGACATTAGCAATAGAGAGCGAAAATATTTCTGTTGCCACCTTCCCAACAAAGCAAAAACTCTGAAATACAGAAGACCCAGATAATATTTTTACTAAAATACAGCTTCCAATTTCAAATACATCTCCAGAAAAAAAGGATGTGACACTAACAATACGATGTGAATTTCCTTACTCTTCCATATGTGAACTATCACCTGGTTAATCTTGTGTTGGTTTCCTGGAGACTTCTGTGGAAGAACCTAAAGTCTTCTTTATAGATGATCTACTACATGGAAGTGGCCTCTGAATGGTTTTAACATTTCATGAAGACTCTCTTACATCTTCACCTAAAAAAGAGTGCATGCACCTCATAATTTCTATAGTGACAGCTTTTTGGGGGGGGACAGGATTCTACTGAAAAAGACAAAAAAGGACTGCTAATTATTTTCTCATTTCACAAAGGGGAGATTTTCATCAAGACATAAAACCCTAGCTTACTTAGCAGAAATATAATGCCTTACAGAACCTTATGCTGGTAGTGGGTGTTCAGGAATGTGTTAAGTATTTTTGTCCCATGTTGTTCATTTATTGTGCTTCACCTGAACAAAAAGAAACAACTGTAGATCTGTCAGTCAGGTAATCTACTGTCTTACCAGTTTCATAAATATTTTACTGGAAGAAATGGCTGTAACTACACAGTGTACGTCTGAACATGCTTCTAGGGCATGTATAAAATTCAGTCAATCTGCACATGTACAGTAGATCTCAGACAGGATCTTTTCAACTATTTCTTTATCCTGCTCTGTAAACAGTTCAATATTTGGACTTATATTTCTGGGACTCCAAATGCTTATGTTAAGATTCTGCTGTGTTCTTTACTACACCAAGTTTGTCTCCGTTTAAAGAACGTCTTTGCCATTATTCCTCAATAAGTGAGAAAAACCAAGATGATACATCAGGTCACTTCTCGAATAAAATTGTCAGGTCAGGGCTAAGGTAGAAAGTAGGAGAGTTTGTATTGCATTTTTAGAGGTGAATCTAACATCTCAAAAAGGACATTTAAAATAAAGACAGGGAAAAAGGAACAAAATATAGTCATAAATATTGTGAATACTTTCCCTAAAAGTAAAAAAATACCTTCATAACATTTATACAATTTTTTTCATCTCAACTTTTTTCATTTCAACTATTATACACAAAAAAAGTCTTTAGAAAATGGGGATGAACTCTCTTTTTAATAATGATCTTAGTAGAATAATATCTGACAATCATTAGGCTAGGTCCTGAAACTAGCAACTGTCCACAATGTTGGTATACAGCATTCTTACCTTGGAAATTAGCAGTCAAAGGACACCTCTTTATTACTCATTGCTTTCTACCTAGTTTGAAAGTTCCCTAGAAGAAGGGCCATCCTCTTGATGAGAGTAGAGACAGAAGCTCAGGCACAATGGACAAATGGCTGTAGAGGTAATAAAAAACATAAATAACAGTAGTTCTGTTGTCAATCAGGTACACAGTGTACTATTTCCCTTTGACAAAGGCATAAAATACTTAGTTCTATAGATACTCTTATTTTTAGGTCATATGAAGCTGTCTAATATTTTCTTTTTATAATCTCCTCTACAGGATCACCTGCTCAGTACTCCCAAGTGGCTAAATGTGGGTTATTCTAAAATTCCAACCCAAACATATAAAGGGTCACGTGACTCACTGGACTTACCACTGGTAAAGGATCATGCTGTGATTAGGTTTTTTTTTTTTTTATATAGAACTATCTGGGATCTCCACAAAATAGTCTGAATATCAGGTGCAGAACTCACCCAATGCTTGAAAGAGGATTAGCTTATTGTTAAGTGATCAGTCCCATATTACAGAGGTTCAAAGTGGGAAAACTAAAGCTATAATGATGTATTTGCAATGCTAGTGATAGAACATCTAAAATGCTCATTTACTTGGGTATTCCTGCTGCTGATCATAGCCATGGCTTTTTTTAGCACTCAGCCTTAAGAGAAAGGCCAGACTTCAACTGATACTCACCAAGGTGCTCTGCACTTGGAGAGGTAAGATAATCTTTTTGTAAATAATGATGTTTTCAAAATCAAACTCTCAAATATGCTGTGTTGTGTGGGAACAGCAAGGTTCATGCAAAATCCCAAAATTTTTGTGGTTACCTTCAAAGTATATTTATTAGATAACTTTTTGCTCTGCATTGAAAATGGCAGTGCTTTTTAGCTCTGCCAAAAATTGAGACTAATAACCGTAATTAAGAGTGTCTTAACAAGAGTTTGTAAAGTTTTTAGTCTGCTCATTCTTATAAAAGCAGATGTATTGGTTTGATTATTTGTTTCTGTTTATTTATTTACTTACTTATTGCCCTATTTTAAAGGTTATAGAGCTCCTCTCCCTTTCTTTGCTTGTATAGAGGCTGAGAAAGTGGAGACATTTCTTACATGAACCAGCAACAAAAGCAGGTAAACAAAAAAACCTGTCTGTATTTGCATCTTTACATGGTCATGGGGGATTGAATTCATGGACAGTTGTTCCAATTACCTCCTGCCGTGAAACCAGTAGAAGTTTCAGCATTATCTGCCAGCTGCTCACAGCTGAGAAGGTAATTTTTGGTGCAGAGCATTGCTTCACCCTGTGGAAGAGCTGACAGCTGTTTGCTATGAAGAGTCCTGACCCTGACACATCTATGTAACGTGGGACACCCACCAGCAGTTTGATCCTGTCAAGTCCATGGGCAAAGCAGCTTAGCCTAAGGAGGGATGTCAAAAACAAATCCCATTTTCTCCTGCCTGAATCGTACCTTTTCTGGAAGAGACGTTCATTTCCTCCTTTGGGTCCTTGTTCCAACTTCCAAAGACAGTGCATTAAAACATGATGTCTGTGAATACCTGATGGTTTCCATTCCTGAATGATAAAGGGTCATTTAAGAGAATAGTGTAGCGCATACGGATGTACAATAGATGAAGACTAAGAAACAAAAAAATGAAGGATCAGATCCTTGGAAGTATTTCAGTGATAAATGTCATCATTAAAGTTACCCTGCATTATTTCCCCAAGGTAATGCAGGAACTTTGCAGCAGAAGAATAGCTGAATTTTTATTTCACAGGTCCCGAACTATCACCCAACCACTGAATTTTTAATAATTTTTAAATAGTCCTTAGACAGACTAGATTCAAACTACTGACCTAAAAGTAAAATTTTCTTCATCTCATTACTGTAGGGTTGTCTCATTACTGGAATCCTGAACTACCCAGGGTCTGCAAAACTACTTACAAAAAGTAAATTATCTGTGGATATTGCTGTAAAATAAAAGCCTTCTCATTTACACCTACAAAATTGCATAATAAAATCTATATACTGTAACCCTCTGGTGAGAAGTTTCTTTTCACCAATATGTTTCCTGCTGCAGATGTTACAAAAAAAACTTACTCATCAGAATGTTTCTTCCTCTATTGCTACAACATTTAAATATGGAAATGAGAGAAACTGTAAACACTTTCCAGTTTTGGAGAGTCCAGATAAAGGCAGAAGTATCCCTGAAATGAAAAATAAATAAATAAATAAATAAATAAGTTTAAAAAGTTAAGAGGAGGAGCAGAAGATGAGAGACTGAAATAAAACAAAGAAAGTTCTTATCTGAGCATTTAGAGTTAAAAGTAAATTGCCCTGACTTATTCATAGCACAGACAGATTGTGATATTATTGCCCCCTTGACTGAAATCAAAGGCCAACATGATTAGTAGATGTTTGTAATGATTTTGTTTTATACTATCTAATAGCTATGACAAGCCTAGATTTTTTTTATTCTAAGAATAAAATCAAACCTTATTGCATTCTTCTGCATGCTAAAAACACAGAAGCATAACACAATATGGATCTTGAGAACTACTAATATAAATATTCTTTATCCTAGAGTCTGCTTGAAAAAAACAAACCAAAATCCCTGAACTAGGGAGCCTAAGCGTGTAAAATTAACATGTCCAAAATCTCTGAAAAAACTGAGTCGACTTTGGCCTGAAAATTCACAGAATCATAGAATGCCAGGTTGGAAGGGGCCTCAAGGACCATCCGATCAAACCTTTCTTGGCAAAAGCAAGATCGATACAAGATGGCCCAATATCCTGTTCAACTGGAACATAAAAGTGCCCAATATGAAATCCACCACTTCCCTAGGGATGAGATTATTAGAACAGTTGATTATTCTCATTGTGAAAAATTTTCTACTTTGTGTCCAGTTGGAATCTCCCCAGGAGTAACTTTTACCTGCTGTCCCATTCTGTCTTTTCCATGTGACTCGTGAAAAAAGGGAGTTTCCATCTTCTTTTTAGCCAGTGGAACATGGTGACAAGATTTCCACTCAGTCTTCTTTTCTAGAGGCTGAACAAACCCCTTTGGGTCAGACTTTCCTCACTCAGCAGGCTCTCCAGCCCTTGCATCACCTTTATGGTCCTTCTCTGGACCTTCTCCAGCCTCCTTGCAATGGGACCAAAGCTGAGCACAGTATTCCAGGAGCAACCTGACAGGCACTCAGTAGAGTGGGATAGTGGTGCCTTTGTCTCCGCAGGGGATGAACTTTTTGATGCAGCCCAGCACTGAGTTTCTTTTGCACAGCACACGCTGTACACTCACTATGAGTTTGGTCTCTACCAGGACCCCTGGGTCCTTATTCACAGAGATGTGTCCCTTCTGGAAGATCCCAGCCTGTGCTGTCCTGGATTATGTTTTCCCTGGTACAAGACCTCACCCTTGTCTTTGCTCACCCCACAAGCTCAACAGAATTGAAAGAGAAAAGTTGCAGTTTGGACACTTTGAGCAGCTGAGAAGACCTATGGATACAGAAATATTCATCTTTTTGCTAGAAGAGACTGAGGTAGTTTATTCTGATGCGATGTCCAAACATCTGCTAAATGCCTTATGTGCACAATTACTGTCAACAGGTAAACTCAGAAAATAAAGACTTGGAATCTTCAAGCATTTCCCTCAGTGCTTACTCGTCACTACATTTTTAGGAAATATTTAATCTCTCCCTGGGTTTAAATTACAGCTTCAAACAGTTCAAGAAACTGTTCAAGGAAGTTCAAAAGCAGTCATAACAAATCACCTTGTTAAAAATAGCACCTTGGAATAATAATTCTTGCACTGATTCAGGCAGAAACACCTCTGTCTCCATCTTTGGGATCCATGCCTTCAGTGAGGTTCTAGAATAAGCCATTTGTCTTATACACAAGATCAGATTACCCTCACTAGGAGTCAAATAAATGATGGTGGTGGTATGAAGGTATACTTGCTGCTCTCTCTATGATACTTTTCAAATATATTCTCTCACCCAGAAGAATACCCAACATTTATGGAAAATTAGTAATAATTGTTAATTACATTTATGTTTTTCATATATTCTTCTAGCATTCTTTACAGGTATATGGAGATATTAAAAAGACTGATTATGTTGCAGAAAAATATGAAGAATTAATTCATTCCAGCAGCACAAGTCTTATTTTTACAGTTCCTTTGCTGCTGTAGTTATAATATTGATCTCAAACACACAATTATCCTTTAGCAGATAAAATCCGTTAAAGGACGTGCAAATTTGTATAAAGGTTGTGATAGTGGACCAAAGTTGCAGAGAATATAGCCTGACTGATGGATAAAAGTTTTCACAGTACCACAGGACATCTGGGTGGAAGAACTGATTAGACATCAAGGAACTTTGCCCACTAAAATAAATGTTTTTGTTTAGTTACAAACAACTAAAATTACAATATGCAGCAGATATACTGTAGTTCACTGTGTCACCAACATTTTTCTGTGTTCAGATAAGGAATAAAGATTAAATTACTTATATTTTCAGTTGCAGTTTTGTTGCCAAATATAAAATATTTAACTATGAAGGCAGTCATTATTCTCCTGCCGTTGTGGTTTGATTAATTCTTATAATATTAGACAGAAATTCATTATATCCCTCTATATCACAAGTCCAGCTGAAGGAGATAAGTAGCTGATAAAATATCTCTGAGAACAGTTATAAATTACTGACTTTAAAAGAATAATAAAGCAGCTATGCAAAGCTAACTAAACCCTCAATGTATTTCATATAACTTACTTAGAAATATGCAGCAAATTACAGTCAATAATATTCACTGTCAACCTGCTGTTCCCCAAACTTTTTCACAGAAATTTACCTCTGAAATGCAAATGTTTAATTAGTTTTTAATGGTGACAGGTTTTTTCACTAGATCTCTCTCCATTATTTTCTCCATTTTTTGCAGCTAAAAAGTAGTTGTTTATTCATGAGCTTTTTTTGTCCTTCCTTCTGTTTTGTTTTCCCACTTTAAAAACACAAGCTTCAGCAGAAAGGGTCAGCACAATTAACCTGAGTAGTGACCCACTATAGGGGCAGTCATCACTCCTCCTGGGACACTTGTACCAAAGTTTGAGGGCTCAATTACAAGAGAAGAAGCTGGGACTAAGCTGAGTAGGTGGGCCACTGTTTAAATTTATGATCAAGTAAAAAACATTATATTTTCCTTTAGTTTTCAGTAAATAGCTAATGGCAGGGAACAGGAAGATTTGGCATAGTAGGAATTTAGACAATCTATCACTTCGTAATGCACATGATGGTGTGGGAGGAAGAAAACAAACAAGCACAAAAGCCTTCAAACAAATGAACCAAACCAAGCCAAGCCAAACCAAACCAAACCAAACCAAAACAAACCCAACTCAACCCAATGCAACCCAAACCAAAACAAACAAAAAAATCACTCTTTTGATAAAAATCACTCTTTTAAACAGCAGTGGTCTCTGCATTTGTTTCTTATGCTGTGCTGAAAATGTCCTTCAAATTAAACAATCATACTCCACTCATTTTTATTATACATATTTGCCTCCTTTGAGTATCTAATGACTGTGATACTTGTGAAAATTAAAAAATATATGTTAAATTGGTTTTTTGTGTCTTCCCTAGGCTAGCAACTAATTGAAAATATTTGAAGAAATGTAATTTTTTCTCCCACTAAATTTGGTCATAACAGTAAAAATATGGCATCATCACTGTTACATTTTTCTGTGACATGCAGTCATTCACTGTCAGACAGATATACTGTCATGGCCTTGTGTAGGACCAGGAGTAAGATGGGTTTGTCTCAAACATTCTGACAAGGCACAAAAGAAATGTTCTTGGCAATGGCCCAGAGATACAGAAAGTTAAGGGACAATAATGATACAGATTTTGCACTACTGAACAGGCACTACACTCACCTTTCCCTGTTTCCCTCCACCAGACTAACACTTCTTTCCCAACATTAGCAGTAGGGGAAAGCTTCTGTGGTGTTGGCTGCATGTGGAGAGGTATCGTCAGAGGAGAGCATAGCTGGATGGGAATCATAAAGAAGTACAGATAAGCAGGCGACATATCCCTGGTTAAAGCTGAAGTCTCAGCAACTGGACTTGAGTTGTGAAGCCCCTTTTATAGAGTTAATGTATGAAAATTTATAGCTAAACTCCCTGAAGTTCAACAGGGACAGGCTATGCAAATTGTGGAGGAAAATTAAGTTTGCATTGATGTTTAAGCATGAACCTTAACAACACAGCTGCAACTAGATCCCTCAATTGCAAGAAACAAATTCCAATTACTAGATGGCCTCAAGCCTCAGTGAATTGGGGAATTTTTATACTTCCTGTTACGACCCATATTTTGTGACTATGTCTGCCTTTTCATGACCTGGCAACATGGTGAAAATGTGGAAGGACCACGTGATGAATTTGGCCTTTTATGATAATAACTTCAGCTGATAAGCATCCTGCCTCTCCTGATTCCTTCCAAAGGCAATGAAGAGGTTCAAAGCCTTACATTATTGAACTTTAATTCGGAGACTAGCTTGCATAAAATAGTTTGCATTTAAAATTTTCATTACTTTTCAATGTGCTGATGAACTTTGGTGGGTCATAATCTTCTCACCATTGCAGTAGAGTATGCTGCTCATCATCTGTTGGCATTGATGTCAGAAGTCTAACAGGGAAGGATGTGTTTGGACAGCAAAGCATCCTCTTCAAGAACATAAACTCATTACATAGTTAAAGGTATTAAGCAAAGAATTTGAACTGATTCAAAGATTATTTCTTTCTGAACTGTGCCTTGGTATCTATTTCTCCAGGCAATATCTACTGCCTATAATTTTACCAACTAGTTTTAAAAAGGTAAGTTGCAGCAGATCAACAACACAAAACTTGCATTTATTATGCTATGCTTAGAATCAATAGCAAGTTGTAAACAGATGTTGCAACTGTATGGAGTAAAAACTGAGGAAACTTAGTATCAGAATAATAGCAATTCATTTACAGCTTCAGTTGTTCTCACCTGGTTTTATATTAAAGAAATAAAATAGCATTTCAAAGGTCATTTTTCTATATTTCAGTGCAGCCAGACTGATGAGGAAGGACAAACACTTGAAAAGTGAAGTTACACAAGGTGCTTGAAGATAGAAATTGTTTCCGTAAAGTATTTAATCATGCTTTTCAAAACCACTTCCTCTGGTGACCTAATCACATAAATCACAGTAAAAGGTTAAAGACAAAGTTCAATTGCACCAAATTATACGTGATAGTTTTCGTGACATGGATTACTTTCGATTAAAGAGTGAAGTCATTCCACTAAATTATCATATTCTTTGCATGGCCTGTGGAATGAAAGCTGACACTTTGCCATACTTGTATGGATGGACTTTTTGGCTTCTTAAAACTCTGCTGCATGGGAAAACAACAATAAATCATATAGCCACTGTGTTCTGGAAAGTAATCACTTAACTGATTACTTGCTCGGTGCAATGAAAATGTTTCATGTGTCTTGTGATTTCTGCAGAAATTCCTTGAAAATCTGCTTGATTTACAACAGGAGAAACCAAAGCACAGAATTATAATGGAAAGCAGGGAGCTGGGAGATGTCCCGCTCCCAGACCTATACGCTCTACCATCTTCCTCCTTCCGTCCCATAGATGTTTGCAAACTTCTTACCCTTATGTGTTTATCTTGTGTGAGATCACTGCGTTCAGTGGGATACAGTTTGGAGAGCTAAAATCACCTTTCTTCCAAGGAACTAGTAAAAGGTAGTCACCATGCTGTACTGGATGCAGAGGATAATCAAGTGTCGGTCCGACTGCCCTTCCTGAAAGCAAAAAATTTTCCCTGGCTTGTGAATAATCAAAGGAAAGAAAGACTATATTAATTTCAGAGTTGATAATGAATTAAGAAGCCGCAGGAAGCAGCAAGCCAGAGCTGGCAAAGCGCTCTCCTTATTTTTTACAGCAGCAATGATGTAACCCTAAAGAAGCTTTCGTTGCACACATCTTAGAAGACATTGCATACTAGTCAAAGGATTTGGCAGCTGCAAACTAGCTGCAGACACACAAAAGGTGGCAGAAACCATGTGTTCATGACAGAAATATGGATCTTCCATGAGATCATCACCAAGAATTGCTTTAAAATTTTATTATTGAAAATACAGACTTTAGATTAAAGGTCAGCATTCAGTCCAAGGAAACTGGACAGGGTTCTCACCTCTGATGAATGCTCTAACTTTAGGTTGTCCTCTTATGAGGTAAACAACATTTTATCAGTTCAGATAATGGTGTACATTAAAAAAAAAATCCTTTAAATGCATATTTTAAGGAAGTCCATCTATCTTAATATATACTTCAAATTACCAAGGCCACTTTAAGACATTGGTGAGACATTTGAAGCAACATTTTTACAACAAACTTCCTTAAATTTCTACACCATCAATTACTATGTAAAAAGGTCCTAGGTTGATCTTTCTGAAAAATCAGTACGATATATCAGCAGCATCCAGGAGTAAAATTGATGCATACAACCACAGTAATTTCAGGACCAATTGAAGCTGAATTTTTCTTCCATCCAAACAATAAAGAGTGGCTTCACCACCTGTAAAAATAAGCCAACACACAGAGACAACCAGTTCTCTGCTGGTAGCCTGCTAATTACAAAGAAGCTTCAGTAGAATTCTATAATTCTGAACAGTTAATTAGGAACTTTATAATGGACCAGATTTTCCTCACAGACAGAAAGAAATCTGGCATAATGAAAGGAAGTTGCATATTTCTGCATGTTGCAGAATGAATGCATATTTCTCTTCATATGCATCTTTCTGTCATAATGAAAGGAAGTTGCATATTTCTCCTCTCCTCTGGAGGGGAGGGGTAGGGAGGGGAGGGAAAAAAGATAGACATAGAAGAAGAGGGAGGAAGAGGAAGAGGAAGGGGAAGGGGAAGGGGAAGGNCCCAAGTAGGTAGAAAGAGATTTGAACAACATCTCCAAGTTAGTATCTTAGCCTGTAACTGACAATTTGGAGTGCTGAAAAGCAAACACTCTTGTAAAATTCCATGTATTTGAAAGATTTTAAGTTTTGACTAGTGCAAGTGTAAGGAGCAAAGGGCAGCAGAGGATGGGTAAATATGGCTGGGATATATTCTGTTGATTATCTCTGTTCATTTTTAAAAGTTGAGTCTCTCTCATTCTGTCACAGGATTAGTAGATTGACCAGTGCTTTATGCTAGTAAAAGTCAGGGTTTACTTCACCTTCCATGCACACTAACTGTGCTGAAGAAGTGTCAATATCAGTGTGCCTCCTGGTAAGGTGCCAAATTAAGTCATTCCTCTCTCTGTTAAACACTTTCCAGTGTAACTACAAAAAGATTTAACGAATTTACTCATCTCGTTTTTGTTTAATGCAGATGTGCTCTTCAAGAACTTGTTCTTCAAGTTGTCTCTGCTTCTTTTCTCTTTCTTTCTGCTTGGCATTTTTAATGTACTTCCCAAATATTTTTACTGAACTCTTGTACATCTTTTAAAGTAAAGAGCAAAAAATACCCTCTGGAAGCTGTTCTGCTGTTGTGTCTGGGTGGGGAGATAATTTTGCATGTATTGTTAGCTGCCTACCGGCAGACTCACCCTCTAGCATACACCTTAATGCTGCCAGAGGTCCACACAGTTTTCCAAGTGGGATTCCAACTATAGCAAGCCCTTTGGCATAACTTCTGTCAGAGATGATTTTGGCCATGGAGGTGAACTCCAGTAAGAGAGAGCATGTTGGAACTGGCGGTAGCACCACCACAAAGGTCATTTCCACAGCACTTTCCAAACTGCACACATAAGCCATGTTTCCCTGGTGGTTGTGCTAAAGCACTTTTGGCATGACCTTGGCTTACTTGAAAAAGGGAAACTTGTGATTCAAACAGATAGCCTACAAGGAAAACCAAGAGATCACGAGTGAGTATTTACACCATAAGAATTTTAAAGTAAAATTTGCATCCAGTGATATTTCAGCAGCTGAACATCCTAACCTTTTTAGTCCCTAACTAAAAGGGGGCTCCCCAAAAGTATTTAATTTGGGATGTAGTCTTTAAACCAGAAAACCACCTTTTTCATGCTTATTTGTGGAAAAATTTATCCAGCTTCAGTCAGAAGTAGCAAGTTGAATACAGGCTCTGTTCCCAACATTCCTGTAAATATTAACCAAATGAAATTATTGTACTTTCTTTTCAGTTTAGCTGACCAGTCTCTAGAACACCTAACTAGATTTTCTGGCTCAGAATAGAGAAAAAATGGTCAAGGCTTATTTAGAGAACACTCTTGGCTGATTGTTGTTAAAATTAAACTTAGGTCCAACATCAATTAAGACATGAAAAAGGACTTTTCCAGTTCTGCCAGCCAAGAATCTTGGATCTCCCAAACTAGCCAGCTGCAAATCTCTACAAGTACACCATGGCCACACTCACTGAATCCTAGCCTTACTAAAATAATATGAAACTGTGAACATTTCAGGGGGACCTGAATTTCTCCGTTGAGTTCAGATATTTGAAGATTTTATTTGATTCTGGAATTTCTCATATTCTCAGCCATTCAGCTGCAGCTAAGCAGAGTAGACATCACTTTTAAAAGAGTGACCTTTTCTTCCATAGTCAATGAGACAGGTATTTTCAGTACCAGCCTTGAACAGAAGGTCACTCTGATCAGGCTGACAACTGGTACTCTAAAACAAGCCATAACACAGAAAGCTGTAAATATTGCATTTGATCTGACTTTAGCTGCCTTCACATAAGGGTTACAACCTTGATTTTTCCATCCACTTGCAGAACAAAAGTTGAAAGTATCAGCACATATAGAGCAGCCAGGGTTCCCTACAAATGTTGAACATGTAATATATTGGCACTACCCTTACAGACAAACCTGCACTTATATTTTTTTGCAGATGTTTGCACTCATTATGCTCCAAAATTATGTTCTGAAAATATCTTGTTTAAGGTAATGAAGAGAACCCTGCTGAGAACACTATGTCAGGACAATGAAGTGGCATGGTTTTCAAACCAATGTTTGCTCCCATTTCTTGGTTTTGAAAGTAACTACAGAGAGAGTAAGAGAGACTGCAGCTTCCAGGCTGTCTTACAGCAAGCACAGCTTTACCTTTAGGTTTGAAACTGACTTTAGGCAAGCCAGTGGGGCAGGCATCAATCTTCCACACTATGCACATTCCCGTAAATATCAGTGAGAATCTCTCCATTGCATTCAGAGCCCTCATTACAACCAAAAACTTTCAGGTATCTGAAACATTAGAGGAGCCAACCTGAAAATTTGGCTAAACATCATCTTTTACAAACAGTCTCAAGTTCCTCTACCTCTAATTCAATGTGAATCAAGGAGATAGTGACAAGAACAATATGCACTCTGCACACGTCTCTTAAAACAATTATAAGACCAAGAAGGGAAAATATAAATGAACAAATCTCAGAAAATATTATTCCAAAGGAAATTAATGGTAGGTAGCAAGCTACCTACACTCTGTAGTGTTTTATGCTGACCTGGTCTTTTTCTTGTTGTATTCCATATAAATTTTCTGTAGGTGTGGCTCAGACAGTAGATTAAACACAAGAGAATTTAAAATTTCTGGCCCTGACACAGAAACACTTTTGATTGCAATTCCCTCTACTCCACTTACATGTCAGTAAATTACTCTGAATATTTAGAAATACTTCACAGCCTCACAAGAACTCCAGGTAGAAGCTCAAAGATTCAAAATTTTCATGCACTCAGGCTACACACATGTGGAAACTCAAATATTTCAGTCATGCAAGAGGAGAATGTGCATCCTCCATCTGCACACCTCTACTCCCATATCATCAGGTCCTTTCTTCTAATCTTCCAATGAACATAAAATTTGAGCCATTTCAGAGGTGTCATGCCCATGTGGAGTAGGAGACTTTGCTTTATATGGGTCATGTTTCAATAAAAAGAATGGAAACACACTTCTCTGCTCACCTCTCTGTCAAGTTCTTGTTTATCAGCTTTTCCTGAAGGGGTAATTCTCCAAATTCAACAGCATTGGCAGCAGAATGAAATCTTTGACTCTTGGTTCATTTCCATGCTGCCACTCTGGTGTGGAGGATGAGTCCTTTCAGGTTTCTGTACGTTAGGCAGTGCCCAGAAGTGGTCACGCGACATTATAAGATCTCTTCTGTACATTCTGTATTCTGCCCTAGCTTACGCGTTACGATCTATCCCCTAAAGGCCATGGGTTCTCTGGGTTCGGCTGAGCAGGCTGGAATCTCAAAGGGATTCAGATGTGTGCACTGATACCAATCAGTCACACATGTGCACAGTTTTTAGGTCCAGTGGTGGGACTATATGGAGCCTATTGTTTTCAAATCATATAGCTGGACTGGTCTTTACACCATGTGTACAAAATTGTGATGCACTCAGAATCTAAAAACACAAGAGGTACCAAAAGCAGTTTACAAAATCTGGCACAACAGAAAAAAGGACTTCTTGGGAGCACTGTTTGTGGGAATAGCTTTTTGGGAGTATAACGCTTCCAAGTTCTGCCAAACCTGGTTTCAAGATCCAGTGAGAATTTTTGTACTACATCCTTTCTGCTGCTGTCCTATCTCTGGTTGTCTCACAAACTCTTCACCAAAGAATTTCCACTTTTTCTTCTGAGTCATCATAGCACCTAACACAATGACTTGATGTTCACTAAGCTGGCAAGACATTATTTATTTTAACACTTAAGAGATGATTTGTTATTAGGTTTAATATGTGCTGAGGGTCAAAACAAAGTGCATCCCCCTGTATTACTCCAGCTCTTCACTGATTTATAGCAGCATGAAGATAGAGTCAGCTTGCAAACACTGGGCCCATTTATATCACCTCAGGAAATAAGATTTAAGACAATGTTTTATACTTCTCCCAGTACTGTCTGACTTGGCATTTCAGCAGGTTGTGTAAGATTTTTACTCCCATATCTCTTTTGTGGTTATGTCTGAAACATTTATGTTTCTCTGTTTCATATCTGTCAGCTCTAACTCTCGTGTAACAACACAGCTGAAAGGATATTCACTGTGATGCAGGGGAGCAGGAAAAAAACTATGTATCTTGTAAATCATCACAATAGTTCTTCATACATCACTATTACACTGAGAGAATACTCATCTTGAACTCTGATTGACCATAATGAAGGGAAAGGCCACTCAGCACTAGTTTGAGGCAGCTGACGGAGGAAAGGACTGATCCCTACAGGTTTTACCTTATTGCAGACTCAAGGAGAGTGTATGTCAGTAAGTGCAGTCAGAGACGAACGAAACTTCAAACAACCTGAGGTCATCTAAAACAGGAAAGCATTTCTTTCACACCTCCACTTCAAAATGTAACCAAATTTTTAAAAAAGAAATTCCGCAATCCAGTGAAAAGAACTCCACATAAAGTGAATTTAAATCTGAGCGCTGTAACAATCAAAAATTTGGGGTATAAATAGGTCAAACATAAACCAAGTAACACAGTTTGTTTCCCCACTATCCAGAAGATTTCAACAAAATGTTTTCCTTTTAAAGGTAAACAGTTGCTAGTATTTCAGTGTGTGTAACAATAAGTACGATCATAATTTTTTGATCATTATGTGCTGTTCAGAAACTAATACTTTCTACTCAGTTGTGGCTGATAATTTTGTTGGTTCTATTTTTCTTGTTCCCAAATGTTACATTCTACCACATTTTAAAAAGAATAAAAGGTAAGAGAAAACCCCATGGGTTTTAGGTATACAAGTATACCCTAGAATGCAAAGAAGAATGTGATACCAACTTATTCCTCTCAGTGCTGTTAGGTTAGGAGATGATATCTTCTAGGTGAATGACATCCACCCATGATGACCACATTAAGGCAGAACTCATTAATTAAAAATAAGGCCTGGTTTTATTCACTTCTGGTGCTAGTTGAAAAACCCATGGCATTTCTTTAACAAGAAAAATATATTTCCTTCCTCCTCAAGTAAAAGAAAAAAGTACATGCCATATTCTTATATAAACATAAATCAGAATAGCTTTACTAGTATTGAACAGAGAATAGCTATTTGTAACTAAGGATACTATGCACTGAAACAAGGAACAACCTTGTATGATCACAGAGTTTCTACTTGCTGCATTAAAAATGTCAAGTAGTATTTTTTCTATGGAAAACATAACTAATTTTCAACTTGTGATGTTGGAAAATATCTCCTCCAGACTATTTATTTTAAAGGAAAGAAGCAATTTGCAAATTTGCACCTTTGTAGAATCAACATGTGGCTCAAAGAGTTTTACTGATATTTTTTATGCAAGAGTAAGTACGAAAATAAAACCAGAACAAAAATATTATTATCTGTATCCTCTAACCAAATTAAATTAGCTGTGCATCTTAGCTGAGAAAAGTCCACCTTCACAATACAAATTCTGCACCCTAAATCCTAGAGACGTTTTATACTTCTGGTATGATCTCTGTGGCTTAAACTTACCTATTATTTTAAACACACTTTTCAACAATATTTTTTTTTTTTCCCAGGGAAAAATGGGTTCATTACAAAACCTTCTTACCACCTACTTTTTTGTACTACAGCACGTTGGTGCCTATCTGCCTACTCTAGTAATATTCTGTTTACCTATAAACAGATATAACAGATATTGCAACAAGGTGCCCACATTAAATGGAGTTTTGTGTGTTGCTGGCTTTGGTAAAACATGTTTCAGGACCAAATCTAAGAGAATTTTCTGACTGCCTTCTCATTCCTGCAATGGGATTACTCTAGAGCAGGAATGAAGTTCCTAAGACTTCAGTCATTCTATCACTCTACAGTTGAAAAAAAATCTTCCAACATTTGCAGAATGCTGCAAAAAATCCATTGGTAGGCCCATTAACATAATTATGTTACTTGATATACCCATGGAATATTTTGTATATATGTACATGTGTAGGAAAGCAGGTAGGTAGGAAAATAGATGCACTGAAAGATGGACAAATAAACAAATATATTCTTCCAGCATTTCTATTTTTCAACAAATCAGCTGGGACTTTTCTACATTTAACAGTTTAATGCATCTTGTATTTAATTATGTGGATAAAATGTAAACTAAAATTAATAGTTTATTATGCCCAGTGGAAAAAGCACTTCAGATTATGTGTCTCATCTAATTAATTGCTCCAAGCAGAGTGCAGCATTAAAGTTCAAATCTGACAGACACATTGGTGAGGGAATAGAAGCTTTTCCCTTTGCTCCCTCACAACCTGTGTCCTACGAGTACTTTTTCAGCAAAACACCATTATCTTAGAAGGTTTCAGAAGCAACTGTTTTAAGAAACTGGTTGTTAATTTGTAATACTCAAGACACAATTTTCTGTTATCATTCAGTCAGGCCCACCACACCTTTCCTTTATTGACCGTTTTAGTTTGGTAGAAAAGCTGGCACTACTGATGGGGAGGGTAAATATTCACTAGACAGGAAAACTAAATCTTCTAACCTTGAAATGGCTCTGGGTTTTGTATTCTCTGCATTTTTTTTCCTTTTTTCTTTTCTTTTTTTTTTTTTTTTAAACAAATGTTGCTCTCCCATCTAAAAGCACAAGTTCAATTTCACTTCAATTCAGTACTGTTAGCATGACCCTGAGCAGAATTAATAAATCCACCTATAATTTACTAAAGTCTTTTACAGTACTCCACTCAGCCAGTTCACATGGCCTACAGTTTTAAAAAATAATTCTGTCACCTGGAATGAGAGGATACAAATAATGGACAGAGCAGAATGATGCTGTGTTTCATGACTGAAGTCCCAAGAAGCCTTATGGCAGACAGCACCAGCATCCTCCTGTTTCACCACAGCTGAAATAAAGCACCAACACGTGGGACTGCTGACCCTCACCTTAATTAGTAACAACTTTAAATCAGAAAAGCTATGTAAAACAGGGTATCTGCACCTTGCTGAATTACAGGACATGGCTCTTGAGAGAAGTCACAATGAACCCAAATCTCTCAAAGGGGTCAGACAAGGAGAAAAAGCACAAATGGTTTCATGCTACTTCCTAAGACCATACCACAAGTCTGTTATGGACTTTATGCTTAGGGCACCTTTTCTTCTGCGGCACTTGATTTGGACCAGGAACAATCTCCTTGGAATTAGCCACTTGGCAATATGAGGACTAAGAACGTAGCCTCCAGCTGATTTGTCTGTTACATTGGTAAAAGTGGGGAAAAAAGTGAATGAAAACTTAAAATAAATATGTGGTTCAATACATAAGATGTTTATTCACCACCAGATTATTTTCCCATAAAAGGCATAATAGGAAGCACTAAAAGAAAGTAAAGAAAGGAAAAGGCTTTTACAGAGTTGCTCACACCAGAAACTAGCAGAATTATCTTGTAATCCAGCTAATTCACAGTGATAGTAAGGGTAATCTATTGCTTATTGAGTGTCTGTATTTCACATATTCATAGAGATCCTGGTGACCTATGTGCTGTGTGATGTAAAAAATTAAAAACAACAAAATCACAAACAAACAAACCCACCCAAAACAATAACAAAAAAAGGCATTTCAGCAGAGAAAAAACTGTTACACTGGTTGTTTGAAAAGAGGCAATGGAGCAGTGATGTTGGTTGCATCTGTTAAAAATGTCTTCTCACAGATTCAGGAGCAAGAAGATAAATCAAAAAATCATGTTTCAAATACACATTCTATCATACCTGATTTTAAGTTCAGTAGTACCGAAAATTGAAATAAATTAAAACAAAAGATAAGAAAATTACAGAAGTGCCTTTTGTGTCCATTCAACCAAAACGTGCTGAAAACAAACCTTAAAGTTGAATTGGTTCTCAAAAGAATAAAATATGTCCACCAGTCCTACA
The DNA here is from genome assembly GCA_013400915.1 of Pardalotus punctatus. NCBI lineage: Eukaryota > Metazoa > Chordata > Aves > Passeriformes > Pardalotidae > Pardalotus > Pardalotus punctatus. The sequence continues at coordinate 104,467 of VZTX01027644.1, forward strand.
ATAAAGAACAGAACAGAGGTGCTAAAAAATGAACACTTAAGCTTCCTTCTTCAACAACTGTATGATTTGATAGATACATCACATCATTCATGTTTGCTTAAACCACTCAGAGTGAAAGTTAAAATTAGCTTTAACTTCAGACTCTCCCTGTAATCTCCAGATGAAATAAACACAAGCTTCTTGCATCTAGTTAAAAATAGATGCTGCTTTGAACATGTTCATTAAAGCTAATTATTTGCATAGGTGTTTAATCTCCATTTATCATGGAAATTTCAGGAATATATAAANATAAAACTTTAAGCTTCATTTTCTTCAACTGTTACTGCAGGTCGCCAAGATTAACTAAAATATATCCCTCTAAACATTCTTGCTAAGTGTTGAGAGGAATAGCTTGAGGAAGGCAGATGCACACAGGCAGTATGAAAGTCAAAGTAAATATCTTCACAATTTCTATAACATATATCAATGGGGTTTTTTCCCCCATTTGAACATATTTTCCTACTATGACATCACAGTACACATCTTGAATTAGGGGTGCAAAAATACTCAGGAGCTGCTAAATTTTGAACATTTCCTGATGCTCAATTTGCAACAGAAAATTAAAGAATTTTAGGTTTATGGTTCTGAAACATAGGATTTGGACTTGGATTAACATTCTTTTTCAATAAAAATTTAGGAATTATTTTAGAACTTGATTCCAGTTTCACTAGGGTTTGGAAGAAGGAGGACAGAAATTTGAGGTAGAGGGATTTGACTTCAAGCTATGTGTTTCCTCTTTATACATCTTACTCTACGCTACACCATCTCCGGGGTTTCCAGGTTTTTACACCCAACTGCTAATTTATATTATTCTTTGCTGCATGCTTGGCTGTGCCTATCTGCCTATTAAGAAATTAATAGGATCTCAGTATCTGTCATTGCTAATTTTAAGCAGGAAGAAGGGTATACCAAGCCATAACATTGATGCATTTGAAAATATGTTAATTGTCTTTCTCATTATTTAGCCTGCTTAGTTACTTGCCAATACTACCTTACTAAGTACAAGTCATGAGCGATAATTTCAATATTTAAAAAATTATGTCTGAATTCTTTGAAATGCCAGAATTTTTCTATTAACTGAAAAACAGGTTTCATGAGGATTCTCACCAAGAGATCACCAATCAGAGATAAAAGTATAATAATAATATAATAATATAATAATATAATAATATAATAATAATATAATGTATAATTGGTACACACTATCTACTGCTTTTCAACCTCAATTACTAATTAAAATTAGCTGTCTGAACTCAGCAGAAGTGGTAACTAGCTTTCAGTACCAGCAGTTCTCAGCCTGGGTGTAGAAGAGCTACCAAGAGTTCAATCACATTTTTATGGCAAAGTATCTCTGGTAGTTGTAAAATGGGATGCAAGCAAGGGAGCATATTTTTCTCCCCAGCACACCTGGGTGTCACTTACTAAGGCTAATATAGATATCCCTGTGCAATGATGACTCTATATTCCCCTCAGACTGCAAAAGGATGGTCTTACCCTCTATCAGTGTGTATAAGGAAGCATAACAAATATTAGTGGTGATTTTGCATCATTTTCCTTTTCATATATGGAAACCTCTAATCCTGGAGGGTCCTACTCCATTTTAGCTTTTGAGAGCACACTGGAAGGGGTTTTTTTGGATGTGTAGGGACCAACAGCTCTTTTAACATTTAGATGTCAAGTTTCCTGTGCTGGTATTTCATTCATGGACTGCAATATCTTACGCGCTGCCTGATCTACACAATTTTTTTTTAAAAAATCCCCTTCCCTTTCAAAGGATGATGAGAGATGGCACTCTTACAAGCAATAAATCAGGAAATGTCTCTCTGACACAGAACATGAGCAAGAGAGAGGCAAAGGAAGGTATGGGGGGGAAGAAACGGGGAGAGTGCATGCATGTGGAAAAGCCAGTAATTTTCACCACTTGTATGCTCTTTAAAATGAGTAATAACCATCTTATGGGATTCAACTCTTTTATCTCTATTCCTTGCCACATTTCCATACCTCACTCTTTTCTGAGACTGGAAGAAATGATATATCCAAGAGGTGCAGATAAATATCACTCCTTAGCACACAAAACTCTGCCCATTTTGCACGTATTCATGTACATAAGACTAAATTACAAGCTGAAGAAAAAGAAAAAAGAAGGAAAAAGGAAGAATCAACTGAGGAACAGATTGAAGAGGAGGGTAAGGGTTCAGACTGTCAAGAGGGGAGGACTGTGTTTCTTCAAGTTGTTCTCAAAGGAAAACAATATCCCAGACCTAGAAATTCTATGTGACTTAAGTATTTAGGCTCAGATATTCAAAGAAAACTTTGCATGATCTGGCACTCACATCCTACCAAGCTGCGTGTAAGACATTTGATTTTCTGAATATTTACTAAAAAAAGCCTACAGTTCAACATTATTTTTATCAGAAAACAGAGGAAAAGCATGCACCTGTATAAATACTACATTTCATGCAGAGGTATACATCTTCACAGCATTATATGGCAGTGTTATGAAGGTAGAAAAAAAATTCCTAAAAAACAGAATTAACCACTCTACCTGTGGCCTTAGGCTAGCAGCTGTCCAAGCAGATTGAAACAGTTTGATCTGAGGCTGGGACATTTAGAGCTGATGAATTTACAGCTGCTGGACAGAAGAGCATTCAGGACATGCCCAAACCTGACCAGACAGGGCTGGTAACTTATATTCCAAAAGCTTACAGCATCGTTTTGTTGAGTACTGATTTTTATGCCTTAGCTTGGAAAAGCAAATGTGATAGAGCTTCTTTTACAGATGAACTGTGATTGAGTGTAAGTTGCATGTTGACTCCTGCTGACAAGATCTGAACAATTCATGCTCCGTGTGGAATTCAAACAGGATTTTTGCCTGACAGTGAGCATCTAACACAGCGTGAAGGATGAGGCTTGTAACAGATGCTGCAAAAGTCTCATATTTTCCATGTCTTTGGAAAGCCTGTACCCAGATTCCTTCACCTCTGGGGACTTTCCTCCATAAGTGGTCTGGCTGGACCCTTGAATCAACCTTAAATCCAGACCTAAAGCTAGCCCCAAGCTGTGTGTCGAAAGAAAGACACACTTAATTTTTTCAACCTATAAGGAGAAGCAAAAGAGAAAGTCACAGGACCACAGAATCGGAGAATCAGCTAGGTTGGAAAAGACCTTGAAGATCATCGAGTCCAACCTCTGGCCTAACACCATCTTGTCAACAAGACCATGGCACTGAGTGCCACATCCAGTCTTTTCTTAAACACCTGCAGGGATGGTGACTTTGCTACCTCCCTGGGCAGCTCGTTCCAATGCCCAACCACTCTTTCAGTGAAGAATTTTTCCTCTAGTGTCTAGCCTAATCTTCCCTTGGTGCACCTTAAGACTGCGTCCGCTCATCCTGTCGCTGGTTACCTGGGAAAAGAGGCCAATCCCCAGCTGGCTAAACCCTCCTTTCAGGGAGTTGTAGAGTGCGGTAAGGTCTCCCCTGAGCCTCCTCTTCTCCAGGCCAAACGACTCCCACTCCCTCAGCCACTCCTCATAGGACTTGTGTGCCAGGCCCTTCACCAGCCCTGTTGCCCTTCTCTGGAAGCGCTCAAGTGTCTCAATGTCCTTCCTAAACTGAGGGGCCCAGATAAGGTCACAATACTCAAGATGCAGTCTAACCAGTGTTGAGTATAGGGAAAAAATGTGTTGTGAAAGGGGAGAAATTAACCATGCATGCCTTAGAAATAGAAAAAAGTGTTGCTGGAGTTTGACTGCATTTACTCCCATTCCATTCTTTAAACCAAAATATAGAGTGAACATTCTGAATTCAGAATGTCCCACTTGTTAGATTTTTTTTCCAGTGAAAAGATGCAAGATTTGTCTCTTATTTCACTGCAGCCAGGGCTTCATACTCTTAATTTTGGTAGCCCCTGGCTAACGACACTTAGTGCTCCAATTGGTATTAGCCAATTATTAAGCAGCAGTAACATATTCTTGTGCCAAAGAACAGGCTCTGGCCAGTAGCAGAAGTAACTTTACATTGGGTCCCCCAAAACTGATTCAGCTGCAGTCCAGGCCAGGTGTAATGCAGTCAATAGCACTGACCTGTGAAAGACAAAGTCATTATAGCAGAACAATGCAAACAAAAGGAACCTAATAAGACGTGAGTACAATGAAACTTGAATCAAAAGCATTAAGAGACAGAAGGCAGAAGGAAACACAGATTGTATCTCATCTCTGTGCCACACATTAATACAAAGCAAGAACTTATGACAAATCATCCCTCATCTATTCTCCTTGTACACAATGGATGCCTAATATGTTTGGTCACTGATCTGCTGCAGTAGTGAAGCACTACAAGAATATACAGTTCTGACAGTGAATTCACTGGCAGGAACACATTGAGTCTCCTTCTCCAAGCTTAAGAAATCTGTGTTATTTAAAATTTTTTTTTAAGTCTGTATTTGTGTTTTACAATGTTTAAACATATGACAGGAAGTAATGTATATATTTTAGCTTCTTTTCTTTGCTCTGCTACCGATTTGCAGTGGCATTTTGGACATACTTTCCATGCTTTTTTTTTTTTTGCATGAGTGAAATGGGTTTTCATAACATACACCAAGTTTTATGAGTACTAGTTCTTTGAATTTTCTGATCACTTGTTCAGTTCTGTTATCCCTTCCTCTCTATCTGATGCTATATTTGTGCACCAGCAGACAAGAAAGACAGTAGAGCCTCATCCCCATCTGTTCCCTCTTCAGGAGGCAGCAGGGAACAAAATGCTGCCTCCAAAAAGGTGAGGGAACCATGCAGCAGAATTTTACAGGAAATGTTGTGTCTAAGCTGTAAATGGAACTCTAAAACCTTCTTTTTCCCCCCTTAACCCAGAAAGCAGGAAAGGACAAGAAACAGCCATTTTCTACTTCCACATCTACTGGTGAGGGTCATGTGTTCTCACTTCACATGTGCCAGTTCATGGGAGAAAAAATGGTGTTCAAGTTGCACATCATGAAAAGGACGCTCAGTGTTATTGGAGACCAGTGAGTTAAAATGACCCCTCAAACTGTGCTAATATAAAAAGTGGTTTGTTGTTAATCAGATAATACCTTCCATACTCTCTCCCCAAGGTACACACCTCTCTTTGGACATCTTTCATTTCAGGGTTGTTGCAGTTTATTATCAACTACATATATGGGGAATGACACCATTTGCTTTCAAATTTTACATTTATGAAGAATGCTGGCCTCTTCTGATTGTAGAATCTCTCTCATAGTTACACGCAAAATATCTGAGATATTATGTAATCTCAGGTGTGGTCAAATGGGGAAAAACCATAGCTGCGGTACGTTCCCTTTCTTCCTCAGATGCTCTATTGCTGCATGGTTTTAGCTATAGTAAAAGATTTTCTGCTGCTATAGTAAGCACAGAGTCCTGTGGTGTAAAAGAAAAAGAGGGGGGCAAAAAAGGTTTGCATAACATTTTGTTCTGGTGTGACCATATGGCTCCAAAAATACTCTGGAGACAGTTTCTCAATTTGCGCCATGCAAAGTCCAATCGTAAGCTCATTAATCAGGAGTGAATGATCACCCCATACCTGAGATGTGAGGCAAGAGATGTGATTCCTGGAAGCAGCATCACCTGGGACACAAAACCANGGAGAGGAGAATATGCTCCTAGAGTGTCTTTTGGATGCTGCTTCAGCACCTGCATTCACAGCTAAGACTTGCAACTGACGGAGGCATAGAAATAATTGGAGGACAGGCAATATCCCAACTCAATAGAGCATGTATCTTTACTGTGACGTTGCTCTATATGTATTGCTTGTGCTACAGCATCTGCAGGATGTCCTAGAGGGGATCAGGGTCCCACTGAGTGCAGTGGGAGGCACAAATGAAGCCTTCCACAAGCCACTTATCCAGAGATCGCCAGAAAGAAAAAGACACCTCCTTTCAGTTTCCAGTAGCTCTCCACTAGATAGGATGGATCCCAAAGCCCTGGCAGCGTCTGCAGATGTAGAGGACACAGATGACACGGACTGATGTGTGACTGCATGCGAACTGCAGCTGGTCAGGGGAGCCAGGCTCCTTACTCCACTCCTTTAATTTGTTGTTGCTTTTTCTGGAAGAAAGAGGTAAAAAGCTAGTGGTTTTCCACTGAAAGAGACACAGTATAGGAAGAGTTAAAATAAGAAAACCTGAATGTTTAATCCACCAGAAACATATGAGAAGAGCAATCAAATCTGGGATAAGTAGCTCTGAATGAGGTATGCCTGATTGCTTTAGACCATGCTGTTTGTCAGTCTTTTAAAATTCAAGTCATTACCAGATGCTGATCTGCTCTAATATTGTGGTATTTTATCTGATTACACTTATGTGATTGTGCTATATCTGCTATTTGCCTTCCCATTTTTCCATGTATATTAAATGCAGGTGGTTTCATTATTCAGAGAGATAGAAAGTGTTGACTGCTCTGAATATAAATGGGGATATTATATCATTACCTTGCTCTGAAAGCAGAGTCATTCAGTGTGTAAATCATATGCAAGATACCTAGTGGAGACACAATAAACCATAATGTCTTGAGAGAGAAAGCAATGAGAAAGGGATAAGGAGATAAAAATTTAAGGCATTGTTAAAGAAGGATAATCTTCATAATCCTATTTAGTTCTTTCAAACCACCATTTGATAATATAACCTTTATATTCAAAATTTTTTTTAAGTTCATTGAGTATCTCTTGGTAGTGTTATTGCCACATGGAACATTATCAATAATGAGACTGAGTAAAAACCAAGATCACTAACCAACCAGGCATTTTAGCTGCTTTCAAAAAATGCAGAAGAGGCCCACATATTTCTGCAAAATCTCTGCGGACACTTCTTCTGAAAACATGTCTTACTGTGGGTACAGGGTTTTGGGATAACCTGGAAAAATATTCAGGAATCATTTACAGCATATCTGAGAAGCAATCTGAGAATCCCCTTTTGCTTGCAAGCAAAATCCCTTCATGATTTCACTGTGATAAATCCCACTGTGAGGATGCTTAAAAAGTTACTGGAGGGCAGAAAGGCTGAGATTAGAGACACCTCTGAAGAAGAGCTAGATTCACTCCCTTGAGCTACAGAAGGTTGCTGAAGAAAATGTGCAGCTTCCTTTTGGATATCTTCAGGGATGGAGACTCCACAACCACTCTGAGAAACCTGTCCCATTTCTCAAAATCCCACACAGGAAAAAAAAATAAAAGGGTTTTCTTATGTTTAAATGAGAATTCATCTTTCAGTTTGTGCCCATTACCTCTTGTTCTGTCTCTAGGCACATCTGAGGAGAGTCTGCCTACATCCTCTTTGCCTTCCCATGAGGTATTCATAGATCTTGATAAGGTCACCCCAGCCTTCTCTTCTTTGGGCTGAACTATCCCAGCTCTCTCAGCCTGTCTTCTTAGCAGAGGTGCTCCAGACCTCTGATAATCTTCATGGTGCTCCTCTGGACTTGTTCCAGTATGTCCCTGCCTCTCTGGGGGGCCCAGGACCAGGCGCAGAACTCCAGGTGTGGTCATCTCCAGATGTTGTTCCTCTCCCTTGGCTGTTTTAACATAATCTCATAATCCTGCTCAACCTCCAACAGCCATGACCGACAGATTAAGGTAAATGCACAATAAACAAGTAAAAACTTAAGATAGCTAATGCCTCCCCATCCCTGCCCCCATCAGTTCTGCATCCAACAGTCAGAAGGACGCCAGGGCTGTCAAGTCCTCCAAAAATGTTACAACGCAAAATAACTCCACCACGTCTGTGTTTACAGGAATGATTTCAGCGACTGTGACTAGGAATCCAGAGAGATGGAATTCGCCAAGTGAGCAGTGACTCTAAGTAATGCAGGTAGATGCTGGTGGGGTAGAGTGTACAGAAGGCAGCTAGGGGGAAGTTCTACAATTAGCATACTTCAGACACTAAACTCTCTGGAAAAAAAAGAATGCAAAAAAAAAGAAAAAATAAGGAAGGGAAGGGGCAGTCAATGCAAAAGCCATGGATGAGCAGTTCAGTGACACAGAAGTTCAGGAAGAAAAAGGAGCAAATAAAGAAAAGCAAGCATAGGAGAGAGAGCCATAAATATTAAAGGCTGGTTTAAGCTTGCAGGGTAAAGCATAAGCACAACAAAAGAAAAGAAAGGACTAGCATAAAGTGATAGAATTTAAAGTAAGGCTGGCTTGAAATCTGAACTGAGGAAAGCAGAAATGCTCTCCACTCTGTAAAATGCAGTTTCAGAAAGCAGAAACCAAAAAAAACTGCAAAAAGACAAAGATTGACATAGTCCTCCAAATAGTGGCAAGAGCCAGATGGACAAACCACTGCCTTAAACACCTCTCTCCAGAATCTTCGCTGTTTTTGCCTGCCAGATGATTTAAATACCAGCCTATTGACATTGATATGCAAGTCTAGGCACTAAAGGAACTAACTGCCAAGCTTGCAGAAATATGTATGATTTTATCACAAATATATCATTAAATGTTATGCTGATAAAGCTTCTGCTCCTGCAGCCATGTGGCACAGGGACATTCTTGTTTTGAGTTCATATTTCCAAAGTAAGCTTTTAGTCGTCCCATCTGTAAAAAAATATTAAAGTCACCAGCCCAGGGTTAAAAGTGCAGAAAACAAATAAAAAGTACTTCATGTTTAAACTCTCATATTTTTAAACATTTTACAGAATGCCATTTTCAAGATTTTGGAAATCTTGATTCATCATGATTGACCTCAGTTTTTACCCTTTTCTCAAATGTCCTGCGCAGAAAAGCAAACAAGTACCATACTTCTTTTCCATGATAAAAAGCTGCCTTGCTGATCACCAGCTCATATGCAGAAATCTGACCAATGGAGAAAAAAATGGAGGACAAAAATATGCAGAAAGTTCAAAAACTTTGAGAACTAACGGTTGAAATGCAGTGTCAGTTCACAGTATTTGCATACAGAGGCTTCTGTATGCAAAATAATTGCTGACCTGAACTTGGGCATTTTTAGAACTTTTTATTTCCTTCTATTACCAGTTCTTCAGACGCTGGTTTTGCTCAGCTTTCAGAAAGCACTGCTTGCACTGGCACAGAGGTTCATTCCCCTGTCTGCTTCATTGTAGCACCAGACTGAGGATTTAAAGATAAAATATGACCAAACTGAACCGTTTTTTCCTGTCCTTTGACTTCTAAGATTGGGAAATAAAGGGAACATGCGACTAGACGAATTGTATTCAGATGCTGATACAGCAGTTTTGTGTTCAGGTTTCACAATTTTTAAGGAAATTTACCTCAAAACTCACTCAAATTTGTTTGCATAAAAGATAAACTTTTGCAGAATCTGAATGACAGAGTTAAAAGTGAAGACCATGGTGTAAATACCCAGGTACTCATGGAAAAGGAACTCTCTCAGTCTAGGTTCTCCTTAGAGTCTTTCTTGTATAGTACTTTAGAGTGAATAAATAATTGCATTTATGAAAGCTGCAAATTATACTAAATGCAGAGGAGCTGTAATCACCAGTTAAACCAGAATAAGGTCAAATCTCTTGTAGGAGATTGGAAAGACAGACTGATAAAATTTACTACAAAACTCCTTATATATGTTTCTGCTGGGTGGTGCATTCAATGTTAGAGGCTTTCCTTGGGTGCAAATGTGCCCCCACAAAGACCTAAGAAGACACAACAGTTAATATAATCCTGGGTGGACTGATATGAGACTTACTGGTCACAAGGAGACATTTGAAAGCTCTGGCCTTCAGATTCCACTCTTGACAATTTTTTCTTTTGGTATAAAAGAAGATGGGAAGAGGAAGCTGGATGTTTCTCAAATCACTGTGATAGGCACAGAAGAGTTTGTAGATTCTTATTCATGTTAATATGCCATAATTTGTGTTCCCCTAGAGAAAAGTCAATTCCTTGAGAAAATTGTATCAGAAGCAAAACAGCTTGCAGAGTTTCTTGTCTTTCTCCAGCATTTGTTTATATGCTAATTCCTGTAATACCTCTGCTAAAAATACAATTTTGTTTTGATTGTTAAGATGCAAGGAGCATCACTACAAACAAACCCTGCAAAGTTGTTCAGTTCATCCCGCCACAGTACAGAAAATCCCCTCAGACACAGCATTGCAAGGCATGTATGGGCTCTTCATCAAATTATGCACATATTTTCCAGCTACAAATTGTGAATTCTCTAACTTTTGCATTTCACTGCTGTGCCCAGGAGTGACTCTGGGCTGTGTAGTATGCAGCCCCCATTTTTGTTTGATGAGAAAGCTCAGTCAATTCCTTCAAGAGATGTATTCAGACTGCTGTGCAAATTTTACGAAGCCTTAACATGGTTAACACATGTCCAGGAGTGTCATTTTCCAAAGACCTCAATGACCTCTGAGTAGTGGCAAAAGTGACTTTGTGGTTTTTATCACTCAGGTCAATCTGGCAAGAAATTACTTCTGGAACTTTATCCCCAATTTAGTAACTTGGACTTTACATGTTACAGAAATGATTCATGCAGAAAATGGACTAACAATTCCTCTATTAAAAGTTGTCACTGGGAAAACAGATGCATGAAGAGTTCATGATGCACATATGTATAGAATCACAGAATCATAGAGTAAGCTGACTTGGAAAGGACCCATTAGGATCATCGAGTCCAACTCCAGTTCCTGCCCAGGACATCCCCAAGAGTCACTCCATGTGCCTGAGAGTTTTGTCCAAGCACTTGTTGAGCTCTGTCAGGCTGGTGCTGTGACCACTTCCCTGGGGAGCCTGTTCTAGCACTCAACCACCCTCTGGGGGAAAAATATTTTTCTAATATCCAACCTAAACCTCCCCTGATACAACTTCAGGCCACTTCCTCAGGTCCTGTCGCTGGTCACCAGAGTGATCAGTGTCTGCCCCTCCTCTTCCCCTCACCGGGAAGTTGTAACTGCAATGGGGTCTCCCCTCAGTCTCCTCTTCTCCAGGCTGAACAGACCAAGTGACCTCAGCCACTCCTGACATGGTTTCCCCTCAGGGTCCTTCACCATCCTCATGGCCTCCTTTGGACACTCTCTGACAGCTCAATGTCTTTTTTGTGTTGCAGCACCCAAAACTGCCCCCAGCACTCGAGGTGAGGCTGCCCCAGTGCAGAGCAGAGCAGGACAATCCCCTCCCTTGCCCAGCTGGTGATGCTGTGCCTGATGTCCCCAGGACACAGGTGGCCCCCCAGGCTGCCAGGGCACTGCTGGCTCATGTTCACCTTGTCATCCATCAGGACCCTTTCCATGAAACTTCTCTTTAACTTCTCGTTCCCTATTCTATATACACAACCAGAGCTGCCCCATCACGAGTGCAGAATCTGGCACTTGCTCTTGTTAAATTTCAGAGCTTTGCAGGTGTTAAGACTCTGTGTCACAGATTTTTGTGCCAGAGGAAATATCNTGTAACTGCAATGGGGTCTCCCCTCAGTCTCCTCTTCACCAGGCTGAACAGACCAAGTGACCTCAGCCACTCCTCACATGGTTTCCCCTCAGGGTCCTTCACCATCCTCATGGCCTCCTTTGGACACTCTCTGACAGCTCAATGTCTTTTTTGTGTTGCAGCACCCAAAACTGCCCCCAGCACTCGAGGTGAGGCTGCCCCAGTGCAGAGCAGAGCAGGACAATCCCCTCCCTTGCCCAGCTGGTGATGCTGTGCCTGATGTCCCCAGGACACAGGTGGCCCCCCAGGCTGCCAGGGCACTGCTGGCTCATGTTCACCTTGTCATCCATCAGGACCCTTTCCATGAAACTTCTCTTTAACTTCTCGTTCCCTATTCTATATACACAACCAGAGCTGCCCCATCACGAGTGCAGAATCTGGCACTTGCTCTTGTTAAATTTCAGAGCTTTGCAGGTGTTAAGACTCTGTGTCACAGATTTTTGTGCCAGAGGAAATATCAGTTGAAGGAGTTCCTGCCCTAGATGTTGGGTCTTATTCCCTGTGCTGCTCCACAGTTACTGTGGCAAACTGTTCCAAAAAGAATTTCCTTGTAATTAATCAATCTAATTTAAACCTACTCCCGGTTTGAAACCATTTCCTCTTGTCCTGTCTCTACAGGTCCTGATGAAGATTCCCTCTCTGGTTTTCTTGTAGGCTGCCTTCAGATACTGGAAGGTTGCTATGAGATGTCTGAGCGATCTTCCCTGCTCCCGGCTAAACAGTGCCAACTTTCTCAGCCTGTCTTCACAGAAGAGGTGTTCTATTCATGTTTTAATGTTTCATTAGCTCTTAAAAAGTTAAGTACGAATTTTTGTGACAAAAAATTATTTTATTACTAAAGAAATACATCCTGCTTTGATCACATCCTCCCATCAAAATACATAAGCAAACCTCATTCCTGCCCTTACTTAGAATTTTTCCATTTACAAATTGAGAAATCAAAACGTCCACCAAATCTCTTGCAATGACTTGTCTATTATTCCCTTCAGCCCCACTACTACAGCAATAGAGAGATTCATATTAAGCAGCTACTGAAAAAAACAATTTGTTGTGGTATCTACGATCTTTGCGTAAGTCTCTGGGCAAAAGGCAGGGATTCAGAAGAAAACTCTATTTCTTAAAGAGTCTTTAGGTCAGGCATATTCACTGAATGGGTCCACTCAGCTTTCACAAACAATGGCAGGGGGTTTTCATGGAATGAAAACATTTATTTGAGGAAAATATTTACAGCCACTGAATTCATCAGTACTGGTAATGAATTGTTTCTGGTTTTTCTTTCAAGAATTTCTGGGCAGTGAACTCATCCATCCAGTGTCCCATATTGTTTTCCAGTTATTCCTTTCCCAAGGGCAACCTTTGTTACATCCATCTGCTGGTAAAAGGAGAGGTTTCTTTTTTATGAACCTACAAACATACAGGCTGATCATATATCAGCACATGGGACTCAGTAGTAGTGTGCTTTTATTCCTCTTTATCCACATGGAAACCACCTTTAATACCTGTTAAAACCTTCACAAAATAACAGTTTTACCGCATTTCTGAGTCACAAAAATCTTGAAGACCTAAAATAACAGAAGGCCTTAAATTTGACAAAAGAAATCACCCCCCAATTGAACTTTGCTGTATCACTAGCATACAAATTTAAGCAATCTAATAAAGTATTTATAAATCTGTTAATGATTCTTTTCAGATGGCCCCTGAAACTTGTATCTAAGTATGATACCATTGTATTCATTAGCAGTGTCAGCAAAATAAATATTTTCAATTACAAAAACAGATGAAATGTAGAGGAAATATTGAGTCAGGGCATCACACTGTATAAACAAGCACAGCACTGTTCAGAAAATTCACTTATTTTTTTAATAATAATCCATAACTGAAAGTTATACATACCATATGGAAAATGATAGGCTAGTCATTTGGAAATAATTGGTCTTATGTGGAAGAAGAGGACATGCTACAGTAAGGGACATACCACAAAGACTCTAAGGAGGAGCATGCAGTTCTTAAAAAAAAAAAAGGATGCCAAGGTAACGTAAACACTCTCCAGTTTTAATTCTTAGCTAGAAGTAATGTAGACCCTTTAACAGTTTTTGATGTTAATCACTACTTAACCACTTCATGATCAGCTTTCTCTCTGCTTGAAACTTTGGACCGTCTGGGTACTGAAACATGTTTTGAACACTGTAAAGTCAAATATGTACTGCAGTAAAACCTTCTATACCAAATTTTGAGAAAAATTCTATTGTCCTAAGAACTTATTGGAGTAGAAGAATTTCTAAAGGTAAATGCATGTTGGATTTTTTCAGTTCTGTATTAAGGAAAATATTGTATTAAAAACTCAAAGAAATCATGTTACCAGCTTCTTTGGAACTTATAATTTAAGTCACAAATCCAACCAATCCTCTGTAAAACACAATATATCCTCCCTCTTTCTGTAATCTATATAAAGCATCTGTTCAATACCTTTTTCCCCACAGACCATACATTATGTTAACAACCTCTAGTTGCTGCCAATAAAAGAGTTGTTGGCTATGAACAACAAAAATCCTTTCTTTTCTCATTAGCTGAGGGAGAGATTTGGCTCATTAAAACTAGATTGTTCTTTTCAAACAGAGAAGGAAAAGAAAAAAGATATGAAGGGGACTGGGTCAGGAAGAATGTCTGGCAGGTAAGGATGCTATTTATAATTGTTTCTTCCATATAAGCCTCAGGATTACCTCAAGAACTGGCTGTACGTTAAAGACAGAAGAAAATATTTCTAGTTGTCTGCGAAGGCATATAGGGTGGTCCAAAAAAGTGAAACACTGCTAGCAAAAACTTTCACAGGGAGACTGAGCCACAGCCTAAAACCAGAGAGACAAGAGCAAGGGGAAATGAGAAAGAGGTGCAGGAAAAGTGAAAAGAGAACAGCTAGGTCGAACACAACGGCAGAGGCAACTGCCCTGTGGACGTGCATGAGCTCTTTCACTCTGAAAACCTCACTAGTAACTACAAAACACCTCTAGTCTTGGAAGTAAGTCTGCAAGACCAAAATTCATGTGCCAAAACAAGAAGTTTTACAGATTATCAGTTTACTCACAAGAGAGTGTCAGTTTTCTCTCATGGACATGAAAGAGGTACTTCTGGCAAGCTCAAACAGAGAGAGACTGAGAGCAGAGCAAGATACCATGAAGACACAGTGAAAAGGATGCCTGATGCCCACTTTATTGGGAAAATAAAGAGTAAGGTGGGAACCTCAAGCCTAACACAAAACAGCAGCTAAAAAAGGATAGTCACCCTAATAGTCAGCATGAAAACTTTTGAGTAGCTTTCTGGACTGGACTTCAAATTTCTATGCCTTAGCTGACCAGATCAGTAAAGGAGATCTTAGGATGGCCTTGCTCCACAGTGCAGTTCATTCAAATTCTCATTCATTCTAAATGTAGAGCTTGAAATCAGGAAGAGTGATGTGTTTTTCAGCATGGGCATCCAAAAGTAAAACCAAAGAGTTGACAAAAAATGCTGTGGATCCCACATCCAGGACAGCTGCAATTCATAAGGTGGGACACTACTGCAGGAGGACATGCCTGAGTGGTAAAAACACAAAATTATCAAGGAGTGGAGAACAGTGGTGTACTCTCTAGCTGGTATGTTTGCTGACAGTAATAAAATAATCTTTCTAGCTCTCATGTCCATCACATAGACCAGGAAAAGTAGAAGAAAGGGTCCACCAGGCCCCCCATGCACTTGGGGCAGAAGCTGCACAGCTATGTTCCGGTCAGGCAGAGCCCAGTGCCAGTGGGGCTGGGGACAGGTCTGAGGAAAAGGCCCTGTGTCATCCTGGGCACAAATCTGAGCAAGGATGGAGAACCTGGAGAAAAGGGAAAGATTTTTCTCCATATTAGAAACACAGCTGGGCTGTGTGGTTTGGGAGATTATGGTGTCCCCCTCCTTGGAGGCTTTAGAATGATGCCCTGAGACCTTGTCTGACTCCATGGCTGAGCTGTGGAGGGGGTTGGCGTGGAGATCTCCTGAGGTCCCTGCTGGCCTTAAGTATCTTATGTTGATCCAATGCTCTCAATTTGAGGAGGACATCAGAATGCTGGAGAGGATTCCTGGAAGACCTCATTAAGGATGAATGAAGTAACTGGAAAAGGTGCCGTGCAGAGGAAGATTTTAAGGATCTCAATCTTTTTACCTTATTAGAAGCAGGTTAGTGGATACTTTGATCACAGTTCTAAAGCACGACTTAGGAAGCACAAACCTGGTAACAGAGGGCTCTTCAGTTTGCCAGGAGTTATAACAGGATCCAATGACTGAGACAAAAGAAAAGCTGCTGAAAGGGAAAACATGGACATTTATAAAAATGAACATAATTAAGTAAGGATTTGTAGAAATCCTCTGGTCTCAACAGAATGTAAGTAGACTCAGTTAGAGCTGGTATTTGAGCCTTTTACTCTGAGAATACTGAGGACTGAATAACATTTTTTAAATAAACAACAGAGGTTAGAGGGTTTTTTTCTGCCCCAAAAAAATAAGAAAATATGTATATCAGCTAAGAAGATGCAAAAATAAAGTCTAGGAAGAGAGCTTGATGGAGGGAAAGAAGCTTAAGTCCAAAGGAAACAAAAGCATGAAATTGCACAAGTGACAACTATAAGCTGACATTATACAGAAGATTGAAAAAAGTAATACTTGCAAACTCAGTGCATTCTGGCTTTGTTGTGACAGATCTTTAGGGTCACCAAAAACTCAGATGACCAGCAAATCAGGCTTTATGTCCATATCTTTGCACCACACACCCAGAAGGAAGATTACATGGGGCAGGAACCATCTTTCTGTGCTGAGAAGGCGGTGCGCCACTTGTATTGCTACTGGCCAGTACCATTAGGAGCTGTTGTCAAGGCATAACAGCAGCATGACCAACACTGATGCACATGCAGAGCAGTCCTTTATTGTGCTCTGGAACAACTTATTGTGACTGGAACCAGTGCTGTGTAGGGCAGAATTGTGCCTTACAGTTCCATAACAACTGGATAGAAAGGAGAATCAGAAGGTTAGATAAATGTCAGAGACAAATAACAACCTGTACATGGTTCATTTTTATTTCTATGTACAAACACAAGAGAAAAGAGCAATAATTAGCTGAAAATGTAGTAAAAATACTTGTAGGCATAAAACACAGGTGTTCGAGAGAAATGTCATAAGTAATGAGTAATTTCAATATTGTTTGTAGGGTTAGTGCTGAGCTAAAAGCAGAAGCTACAGTCAGCACCTGTCCTAATACCATAGTGACATTAAGAATATATTATAAAGAATTTTCAGGGTGATCAGATTTACTCTTCTTTAAAGAACATAGAAAATAACTAGCAAATATTTCTCATTGTATTATAACCAAAGTTGGGTGTTGCTTTAGTTAGGGGTGTTGTTATGGTGAGTGAAGAGCTTTGACAAAGGAAAATGTAGAACTGATTAAAATAAAACAGAGTAGATGTGGTTTCTTGTGTGAAAAAGTTTGAGGATGCCTTCTGTGAATTGAAACTGCCTTTCATAACACTTAAGCAATCAAGTGGCAAGATTAATTATATCTAAAATTCTACTACACTGTAAGTCTCATGTTAGTGAAAAGTCCCTTTTCACTAACGTTTTCTGTTCCCTAAGTGCTGCATGGCATGAAGTACCATGTCATGTGCCTTGCCATGCAGATGGTCAGGATAAGGCTCCTAAGAAAGTGCCACATAACAAGGAGCCTGCCATATGAGCCAGTGTTGAACAGCCACCATCTCCTCTATGAGCATATGCTCCCAACCACCCCAGATATCTTCGATGGAAAACGGGTTTGGGAGCAGCTAGGCTCTTCAACATTGAAAACCTGAAAGGAATCAGATTTTAAAAATAGCAGATTATAAGCACAATGAATGCAATGACTGACAAAGTCTGAATTATAGGTGCAAGTTAAAATAGCCCAGAATTTCCCTTTGGCAGCATCCCTCCAAGGCTACTCTATCACACTGCTGTTGGACTATGGGATGGAAAGGTTCAGAAAAGCTTTTGGCTTGAAAAGACCTCTGAGACCATGTAGTCCTACTGAGTGATTACTACCTGTCACCCAGACACCATGGCCCAATCATTTTGTGATCACCTGCAGGGACAGTGACTCCACCACCTCCCTGGCCAGCCCATTCCAATGCTTAACAACCCTTTCTGTGAAGAAATTCCTCCTGGTGTCCAGAATTCCTTCTGATATCCTGATTTTCAGATTCAATACCAACAATCCTTTTTCTTCAAAAGTACAAGAACCTTGCCTATCATCAGCAGTGTTTCTTACAGAAAAGTGCGCTGAATCACTGCAAGATGCTTTCTTGAAAACTGATTCTGCAGGATTTTATTAGTAAGTCAATGAGGAGTCCAAGTTTTGTTTAATTGCTACATTTTTATTTATATTAATTCAGTGCATTTAAAAGGCTGGCGTGGTTGGAATTAAAAGGAGGTTGTTACACTATTGAACATTTCTCCTTTAGGCTGACAAAAAGAATCTGTCACTTAACCTGATGGCAATGAAAGACAGTAAATGAATCACTGCTTGAGAAAACCAGTTTATTTAGTCACTCTGTCACTGTTATTTATTATCAGCACATGCTATTAGTTCAATTAAATACAAAAACCTGAAGTTCTCTTCCAGTCCTCTCACTACCTCAATTTTTAAAAACACACAACAAACAAGAAATAAATTACATGAATCTGTAGTGCTAAGGCTGAACCCTGTTGGTTTTATTGTGCTTTTCTTGTTTTAATTAATCTTTGTTTATTAAACTTCTGCAGTTAAGGTATGGGGATTATTAATCTTATTCAGTAGCTAAAGATAAAAGTTAGTAGTGAGAGTACAAAAAAATAAATTAATAGTAAGACAAAGTGTTGGTTGCAACATTTTACCAATAAAAATACAGGGAGCTGCAAAAAGCAAATATTTTCTCCTATTTGCATACAAAGGAGTAAGACAAAAATGCCTAATGTTTGTATATGGGCATGTGTGTCATTCAGAACATTAGTAGGAAATGAATCTGCCATTTCACAATACAATCACAGATTAATAAAACCAACCATATTCAGTTCAGTACTGCCTTTCCTCCTGTTTTTTGTTTCCTACATGTTCTTTAAGATATGATGAAAGCAGATAACAGAACTTTTTATCCTCATGAGAGGACTCTCTGTTCTATGCTTAATGTTATAATTAACATGGGAAGCCTTTCTTAATGATAATATAAATATAAAAGGTAAAATAAATAATATGAATATAAAATCTACATGTCTGAAGAAAAATTGGATTTGGAGATCTGCTTAGTAAGTACCATTGCTGAAGTAACAATAAATTAAAGTTATTCTACCCAAAGCCCTTTTACAAGATTAAAGGGACAGACTGAATTGCAATTCTAACTAGGGTTACGTGTCAACTGTGTCAAACACTGCCAGTCAATTCCTGAGCCTGATTCCCATTTGCAATGATAAGCAAGTATGATACCCCAACAGCTTTAGGGGCTGCAATTTGTCACTGGCCCTCACTTCAGGTAAGTTCACCACACACCGGGCAAGTTCATTCTTTTGCACAGTTGAGATTTAATGAAAATTACTGGCAACACTACCTTTCTTCTGTAGCAAGTGGAGGTATAATTAGGGGTCCAGGGGCTCCCGGTTCTCACATGTTCTTTTTTTGTTTGGCTTCCCAATACAAATGTCAGTGTTAATTTAGGTGGCGGTAATTTTTTATTTATATATATATATATGTATTTAATGGTCCACTAAAAAGTGCTCCAGGCATTCACAAGACAATAAAAATCTCAGTTAACTTCATTCTCAGTTCTTAGACAATGAATGTTTTTATTTAAACATCCCAAATTATCAAAAGTGCAAGGAACAGGATTCACCAGGCTGGACCTTACCCAGCAAAACAGGCACAGATGCCTGCAGAGCCTCATTATTCATGTCAAGGAAACAAGATTCACCTACCAGAGATTTGGTAAAACCATCCTGTACCAGTTTATTTCACCAAGGGAGAGTAATTTACTTACGACAAATCACTGTGCCAAGATATATATGGAGGCACTTTCCATGAGCCACAAAAACACAGAAATTTTCTCAATGTGTTCTCCTGCAAAGCAGATATGACTTTTGTATTTTTGAAAAGAGTATGTAGTCAGTGAAACAAGTGAGGAAACTCTGGTATTACGTGACCTAATACTAATATTTGGTAAGAAACACACTTGAATGATCTAAATTCCACCTAATCTTGATACCTAACTCTTTCTAATAGGGCTTCTAGCTCTTCAGAGGTGTCCAAAAAATGTAGAAGCATAAGACTCAGTAATTTAAAGGAAATTTATATTGCCTCAACAGGGTCCGACTATGGTAATGGCTGCCAATTTTAACTTCCTTGGAACAATATCAATAGCTCTTCAGCATTTCAGCATAAAGATAAGAACAGGTTTCTGTAAGAAACCTGTTTCTTTAAAATACCCTTTATTTACACTTTTTAAAGAAGGTAATACACTAATAGGATTGTTTAGACCCACTAACTATGTTAAAGGGTTAGTGGAAATTGAGGATGGAAAAGATATTACCTTCCTTTACAATGGCAGGAGGTGCCTTCAGTTAATTTTCCAATATTCCATCCACTCAGGTTCCAGTATACCTCTATGTCAAGGCCTTGATGAGGCCTGGAAAGCAAGCTGGAGAAGGTGTCAAACAACGCATCACAATTTTGCTTGGGATGTAGAGCAAATGTCTTCCTAAAATGATGGTTTAAGGAGCGTCGTATTTGTAGATAAGCAATCTTACAACCTGTAGTGATACGGGAACTGGTGCAGCAAAAGAAACAGAGGACTAAAGAATAAGCACTGGGACATGCAGTGTAACTGGGATGTGCTCTGCATAGAAAATCCCCCTTTATGCAGAAAAAAATGCAACAGTTGCCAGATCTTGATGAAAAGCAACCTACCTGTCCCCAGTTCCAGAAAGCTGGGTTATTGCATCCTAGATCTGAAGTGCCACACTAGGACTGCAGTAACCAGGGTTCCAGTCTCAGCCTTTCCATTCATCTTATAACAACCGGAGCATCACTCCATCATTCAATTTTTTCACTTTTTATCAAATTACGCAGATAATAAAGCTTCCTCACTCCTACCTTATACTTGTCTAAATTGCAAGTCATTCCCCTTTACTATTCTGCTTCCATTAATTTTTTTATGTAGGGAAAAATACTGCTTACAAGTTGTCTATACAGTTTGGACTCTGGTCTCAGTACATCACTCTTTGAAACAGACATTGTTAAAGCAACACAGCCCCCTAGTGTGGATGTAATCCAAAAGTTAAATTCACATACAATTATGAGGCACTAACTTTCACCATGTAGTGAAAGTGACATTTTTACATGTAGTGACAATTACACAGACTTCACTTCAACAAAACACCTCTAATCAAACAACGGAAACCCCAAAACCATACACAAAGAAAATCCACAAAAGCCAATAATCAAGAATGTAAATTTAACAAAAATTTAGTAGCTAAAATAGTTTACATTTGGAGCTGTTCAACTAACATTTTTGAGTGAAGGTCTACATAATTTCAAAAAGACAGAATTGAATCATGGACCTTAATTCTGATGCCTCATATCTTAAGGACTGGGAGAACATGGGGTATCACTTCTGTAATATAATCCAGCAGCATTTTCAGAAGTTGGATTTTCACTACTCATTCTGTTGTGCTAACACAGCAAATTCAATCAGAATGGTGCCCCACCTTAGCAGAAGCAGATGGGCAGGCTTCCCTGCATGAATGAGTTTCCTGATGCGGTTCTCTACATACCCACATAAACACTAGCTGCACAACAGCAGGGAGGACACCAGGAGACAGCCCGGGAAAAACCACCCTAACCAAAATGTATGCATAGTTCCTCACCAGCATTCATAATCAACTTAGATGTTTTTTCCAGTATTGTGTTTCTGCCTGCCTGTATTAGTTTGAAAACAA
>VZTX01027647.1:0-117683 GCA_013400915.1 Pardalotus punctatus
CGGGGAGGTGGCGGCCGCGGCACGGCGCGGGTGAGCCGGGCGGAGCGGCCGGGGGTCCACAAGCTGAGCTCCTTTCGGTGTCTGGCGCGAGAGAGCGCGGCTGAGGCGGGCGCGGGCCCAGTCGTACCAGTGCGAGGAGCCGGCTGGTCTACTGCCTGCGTCCGGGGGGGCAGAGAGCTACGTGAGGCCCGGCTGGCTGCCGCGGCCGGCGCCCGCGCCCCGCTTTTCCCGTTCTCGCCGGTGCGAGTTTCTGTGCTGAGGCAGCGCGCTCCTCGGGGCGCCGTGTGCGGGACCCGCCCGCGGTGGGAATGGGGACGAGCGGTAGCAGGTGCAGGGGTCGCTTGTCGCGCAGAGAGCGAGCGAGCGGGTGACCCACCGGCGCTGGGACCGTCCCGGTGTCGCCTGGGCCTGGCCGGACGGTTACATAACGCCGTGCGCACGGAGCTCTGGTGGGGACAAGGGACGGAATCCTCCGGGCCTCGAGATCCAGGCGGGCAGGGGCGCCGCGGGAGCGTATCTCCGCTTTGCGCGGAGGGTAAATGTCTAGGACCATATTTCCCTTTACATCTGTTCGCAGGATAAAAGAACTCTAGGCAAGCTCTGCATCCCTTCTGGCTTAAGCAGTCGTTCAGAGTCTTTCCAGTATCGGCTGTATGGAGCTGTGCTATTGAGTCCGATGTCTGTATGCAAATATGTTTTGTGTGTTGATAAATTCTTCAGTACTTACTAGAAAGCAGAACAGGATAACTGTATTTTCCACTTAGCTCTTGTCTAAAACTTCCCTTGCAGAAAATCGTTATTCCTTGTGATAAACAGATTACAGATGTGTCTCGGTTAGTGTACTAATACACTCCTGAAGTAGAACTTCAGCACAACAGACACTTACCACACTTCGAAAAAGCTTTTTTAAAGATAACTAACTAAAGGCTCTGAAGTAGAGCCTCATACCCTTTCACCAGCATCTTGAATTAGCAGTGTCAGAAGCATTCCTTTTATGTTGTGCGTGGTCACCTGTTACTTTGTTCTCAGGTATTTTCAGTGTGCCTCATCAGTACTGAAAATCAGGTTGTATTCTTTTTTTCCATGGCCTCTGAAAGTAGAACATTTAATTGCAATCTCCTGCTGTGATTCTTCACTTTTTTTCCTTTATGGAACAACTGTGATAGCTTTTCTTCACAGAAGGGAAACAGACCTATGATTACACTCCTGAAAGCTCTCTGAAAGTTTCTTGCTGTTTGCTCAAGAGTCTTGGTTATTCCTGTTTCCTACTGAAGTTTCAGGCAGTGTCTTCCATGTGCAAAAATTAAGAGAGCTGCTGCTTTTTACAGGTAGTTGTTGTGGTTTTCTCTTTTCCACCAAATACTAATTTGTCGTGCTCAGCAGTGATATAAAACTTGGTATAGAATTTATACTGACTAATGGATCAAAATGAAGAGGACACTTTTCTCTAGGTTGTATGGTGTAGTTTTAGTGCTAAAGTATGCTTTTATTAGTAGTCAAGATAAAACCTGGAGTATTACGTCAGTATTTCGGAACTGTAGTGGCTTAAAACTCTGCTGTATTTTTAACAACTTAAAATAGTTTGCTACTTTTTTTCTTTTCTTGGTAACTGTTTTTTGAAAATACCTCTTTTGTTTGCTTCCAGGCCTGATGTTACAGTTCTTTGGATTGTGAGACCAGAAGCTCAGGTGAGATAGTGATGAAATCTTTATACCTTTGCGGGAAAACTTTCTGTGAAGCTGTTGTGGGATATGTTGGAAAGAGTGCAGAAGTTTCTAATTGTTTTGCTTTCTTCTCTTCAGTGTGAAAACAAATAATGTTTGAGAAAGGAGGATTAATTCAGAACAGAAAACGTGTATGCTATGGTTAGCTGGTTCCCATCATTCGAGGATCTGTTTTCTCATCCTTTGAAACTTGTTCAGCATCAGGATAAAGGATAACGACTCTATGGATATACAGAATTCTTCACCATGGTAAAACTCGCCAACCCGCTGTATACAGAGTGGATTTTGGAGGCAATCAAAAAGGTAAAGAAGCAAAAACAGCGTCCTTCGGAGGAGAGGATATGCAATGCAGTGTCGTCTTCGCATGGTTTGGACCGCAAAACTGTTCTGGAACAGTTGGAGTTGAGTGTTAAAGATGGAACTATTTTAAAAGTCTCCAACAAGGGTCTCAACTCCTACAAGGATCCTGATAATCCCGGGAGGATAGCACTTCCGAAGCCTCGGAACCATGGCAAGTTGGATGGTAAACCAAATGTGGACTGGAATAAACTTATTAAACGGGCAATTGAGGGCTTGGCTGAGTCTAGTGGCTCATCCTTGAAGAACATCGAGCGCTTTCTGAAAGGTCAGAAAGATGTGTCTGCATTATTTGGAGGTAGCGCTGCATCCATTTTTCACCAGCAATTACGATTAGCTGTCAAACGTGCTGTTGGCCATGGTAGGCTCCTTAAGGATGGACCTCTGTACCAGCTCAACACTAAAGCAACCACTAATGCTGATGGGAAGGAGAGTTTTGAGTCTCTTTCCTGTCTCCCTCCAGTGTGTCTCCTTCCCCATGAAAAGGATAAGGTAAGACCCAGTTTTTGTGTGGTCATTTTCTTGTGATAAATGAAATGTGTCAATACAGAGTTGCAATTTGAGGCCAATGATCTTGCATCTGGTGCGTTAGAAGTTATTAATGTGTATTTAGGGTCCCACTGTATCCAAATTTCTAAGAGTGAGAGGGGGAGTAATGGATTATAATTTGTACTTTGGACCAGAAAATTGGAAATGAGCTACTGTGGGGAATTTACAACACTTCTGTACAGTGTAACTGAATCTGTGGTAACAGGCTTACTGTAGTTGTGTTAGCAAAACATAGGAAGTAAGCCTCCTCTCTTTAAGGTGAGGTGGATTTGCAAATCAAACTTGAGATGATCTCTTATTTTCACATTTTTATTTGACTGCCACTTCTTCCTATTTCAATTCAAGTAACATAATGAAGGGCTGATTAGCAATTGCCACGTAATGCTGTCTTAGAGGTTTCCTTCATAATTTGCAAAGAACTTGCTGTCCCAGAATCACTTTGTAGTGAAATAGGAAGAAACCTGGTCTAGTGGAAAGTGCCCCTATCTGTGGCAGGGGGTTGTAACTGGGTAATTTTTAAGGTCCCTACCCACCCAAACCATTCTGTGATCTAGAGAGCAAGGAGGTGCTGGAACGAGCACTCAGGGACTTCGTCACCTTCTGCCTCCCCCCACCTTCCATTTTAAATGTAAGTTCATTATAAAAAACAAAGTATTTCTCTGTTGCTTTCTCTTATTTTTTGCAGTTTCCCCCACTTTTCTGCCATACTTCTGCATGCCTAAGTTCACTGATCCTCCACTCCAACTTCAAGATGAAGTTGTTGGAGTGAATTTCATACCCAATCAGTATCTTTTTATTATTTCTGTTACTGTGAATGCAGAGCAAAACAGAAGCTTGTCTTTTTTTATTGAAGATCAATTTGCCAGTGATTCATATATTTGCGCTACTATTTTCTAGGACCTCTAGAGTGTGAATTTTTTTTTTTTTCTATCCACAAGAGATAGATTTTTCAGCAGAAAGGGAATTTTTTTTTGGTTACAAATATTCTGTTCAGGGATGCATCCTGCACATGGTTTTTGAAGTCAGCTTCACTCTGGTGAGAGATGCTTTAATGATCTGTTAGGATTTGAAGACTTAAAACTGCTGTAGGAGTCTTCTTCCTAAAGAAAATAAAATCTGCACAGCTGCTTTATCACCAGTAAAGTTTCTCTGAAGCTCTAACTGTGGGAGCTTTTACCGTGGACACGGTACTTGACTAGTCAGTGTGTTGTGCTGTGGGCTGGCATAATGTAGGAAGTATTACTGTGATGAAAATTCCAGCAGTTTCCTCTATCCTTTTTTTCAAGTGTTCTGTCTATGTGGTTCTTATGTAAATCTCCAACTTTATCTATAATGAAATCAATATAGCTGTAAAACGTTAGGAAAAATAGATATAAACAAACCTGGCACGTGAGGTTGCTGGATTGAGAGTGCTGGTAACAGTGGATAATATTAACTGTGCATATTATTAACACAGTATGTTTCACAGCATATTCAGCCTTCTTGTAATGTGCTGAAATTCAGGAGCAGCTTGATATTCTTCAAGATTAATTGTTTTCTGCGCTTCTCTTAAAATGGTATCAATCAAAGTGGTGACTGGTAGTATGGGCTGCTGTAAATACTGAATTTTGTCAGGGATTTGGTTTTTGTCCCCCTGAAAAAAATACAAATTTTGCAAGGGATTTCTTCAATAAGTTGTTCTGGTTTTGTGTGTGTGTGTTTAAACCTAGATTTCTGCTCTTCATGTACCATCTCTGTGCTGTGCAACCCAGGCTGAGTTTCATACTAGTTTCCTAAGTAATTTTGAAGATACGGTGTTAAAATGCATAGGTTCTGCCAGCATTAATTGACTGACAAGTCAGTGGTAGCTCAAAAATAAGTTGCTGTTCTCCAGGATTTTAAAGACAGTTTATTTTTTGGTTTTGGTTTGTTCTTGGTTGTTTGTTTGTTTGTTTTTTCCATGCAGACACTGCGATGACCTTCACTCTACTGCTTTCTGTTAAATCTCAACCAGTTAATGCAGGTGCAGAAGACATACTGTGCTGTAGTGATTTTCTTGACTTATTGGGTGCTTGAGAGTGGTGAGGGATTTTTTTTCTTAATTTTTTTTTTCTTTAATGGAATATACTTTTGGTACAGATTCTTTGGGAGTATTGTGACAATGTGTCCCTTGATTCTTAGAAGAGCCTTGGCAGTAACATGAACAAAGAAGTTCAACCTCCCAAATCTGAGAAATCCTTATGAACTGTCTCTTGTTTGCTGCCGTTAATCTTCTGTCCTTTCACTGTTTGATCTTCAACATCCGTTTAGGAACTCTCCATTTATCATATGATCCAAATTTATGAATCTTAAAGGAATAGTATTTTTTCATTTATTTAAATGTAGTATCCACTCAGCTGCATTTAGTTACCTGTCTGTCTGACAGTACTGTCACTTTGTGAGATGCCTGGAAGGGAACATTGAATTCTGGATATTTTCCTGTGTATTATGAAATTGAGTACCTTGAAGGAGTTCTATAAAGCTGATGCTCAATTTTTTTAAATGAAAATAAGCATAACACAGCACCACAGAAGTTTTATTTAGTAAATATTACTTGGTTTTTTTCAGATCTTATTTTTAATCTCGATGTTCTGTGAATACTGCATTCTAGTGTTCAAGGGCAAAAATCCTGGCGAGGATTTACTGGGTGGTAATGATGTGCTGCTGACATTATGGTTTTCAAATCCCTGGCCTAAAAACACTACTTGGATGAAAACAAGCAAACAGAAAAAAAGTCCTGCTGATGGGCAGAGCTCACTGCTGAAATTTGCTTACCTGATAGTGACAATGGCTGTCAAAAGGAGAGTTGTCTTTAATTTCAGTTTTAAGCATCATGCATGCATATGCTTTAGGGAAGTGGCCTTTCTTTCCAGTTAGTTTAGAAGCTAAAATGTGAGTTGAATTATTCTGGTATTACTTCTGTTTTGGACACAATGCTGGACTTGACTTTGGATTTGTTTCTGTGATAGGCGACAGGCTGGTAAGGTCCACAATACCTACCGCTGTGTCTTGGAGTGACATTATGATAATCCTGTATTCCCTATCGTTTGTATATATGTGTATTAGGGAAAGAAAGGAGGGGGAAAATGTGCGAATTGTTGCAGTACCTGCAACTGTGATGAAAGAAAAGACGTTTATTTTCTGCCACTTGGGTAGTATGAGGCAAGTACTGTGCCTTGTCCTGGCTGAAGTGAGGAAGCCGAGGTGTCACACATCGCATCAGGTCAGTGGAAGAGGTGATAAGTGTTCTGCACTGAGTCCACCATCCATCAGTCACAGCTGAAGGGAATGAGCATAGCCTGCAATCTAGAGTCAAAAATAAGTAATGCCACACTGTAATAGAGTAATTTTTGCAGTAAACTCCTGATTAAATATGCATTAAAGATTTCTTTTAAATAGGATGGTCCCTTCTGTTTCGTTCTGTGTAATAGCTACACTTGCAGACTGAAACACATTTTTTACTTTTTAAAGTTTGTGGGGTTCTTTTTCTTGATAGAAAATTGTTTTCTAGTATTGGTTCAGAGGAACAGTTTTATTTATTGAAACTTCTTACAAATTATTATTTTTTATTTCTGAGGCGGGAGAAAGAATTCTTTGGTGGCAGAATTTTGTTTTTCAGCTAAACAGAATCAACAATGTTCCTGTTTTAACATATGCTGGCTATCGAGATGTCTTTGGGAACAGAAAGGCTTGACAAGAGTATTCAGAAAAAAAAAAAAAGGTCAGAGTATTTTGATTAAATTTTCTGGGATCTTTCACCACCACTTAAGTTTTTAGCTTGGGGTTTCATGGTGGTGTGTTGTTTGGTTGGTTTTTTGTGGCAAGTGCTGTAGAGATGATTTAGGAAGTTACTCTTATTCACACTGACACATTGCATCTCTGCCGGAGGTTGCCACAGCCATTGCAAATTAAAAAAAAAGCTGGGGGTTTTCTTCCTGAACAGTTCCCGTGGATACAGCAGCCTTTATTTATAGGGCCATAGTAGCTGGTAGTTCAAATGATACTGTGTTGGCGCTGTACAAAAGTGTAACGGAAAAGCATCTCATTTTAGAAAGTTGGTACTTAGTGTGAAATAAGGCAATACTTGTGAGATGACAAGCACAAGATAATACTGTCTAGGTAAGAAATAAAGGTCATGCTATATTAGCTACATGCTGAAAATTTTAATCATGTCTTCTAGTCACTACAAAACAAATGGTCTTGAGGTTATAGAAGAATTATGACTGTGTATTAATGGCAATACTTTCTGCAGGGTATACCTTCCTTTGGAATCATTTAGTATGATTTTAAAATTTTGTAGTGCAGTGGTCAAACTAGAAGAAGGAATTCAGCCACAGCTTGAATACTAGCTTTAGCCAAAACCAAATGAATATGTGGAAGGTACAAATGTAGTACTTGGATAAAACTTAAGGCAAACTCTGTTACCTTACTAATGCAGTAGTTTTTGATAAATGCTAAAGCTGCTACTCCAGAATGCTAAAATATGTTATCTCACTACCTGCATAATCTGTTTATCTATTCAGTATCAACAAAAATAGTAGTAAAATATCTAACAAATGAAAATTACATTTATTATTTGCATGTATGACTTTTGCAACATGGCTGTAGTTAAAAAAGACTACCGTCATCAGACGGCAAAATGCCATGCAGTCTCTCTCCCACTCCCCCCCACAGTGGGGTAGAGGAGAGAATTGGAATAAAGAAAAGTAAAATTCATGGGTTGCAATAAAGACAGTTAATTAAGACAGAAAAGAAAGAGAAAATAATAACAATTGTGGTAGAATAATTAAAATACACAAAACAAGTGATGCACAAAGCATTTGCTCACCACCTGCCAACTGATGGTCTGACAGTCCCTGAGCAGCAGCCTCCAGACACCTTCTCCCCGGTTTGTGTACTGAGCGTGACACCATATGGTCTAGAATACCTCTTTGGACAGGCTGGGTCAGCTGCTCTGGCTGTGTCCCATCCCAGCATCCTGTGCCTGCCAGGCTCCTCACTGTGGGTGGGGTGAGAAGTTGAAAAGTCCTTGAAGTGGTGTAAGCCCTGCTTGGCAACAACTGAAACATCAGTGTGTTATCCACAGTATTCTCATCCCACAAAACACAGCAGGATACTAGCTACTAGGAGAAGAATTTACACTATCTGAGCCAAAACTAGGACAACTGTTCAGTAGTTAATATAGTATTACTACAATGCAAGAGTAACTGCACTACTACAAGACTACTACAACACAGTGATATTTAATAGTGTTTAAGAGCAAAAAGCTTTTTCCTCATACACCGTTGTGAGGAGCTTAAGCTGTAGTAAGTTGCACGTCTTAAGGCTGGATGCCTTAAAGATAGCTTGCT
The DNA here is from genome assembly GCA_013400915.1 of Pardalotus punctatus. Lineage (NCBI taxonomy): Eukaryota > Metazoa > Chordata > Aves > Passeriformes > Pardalotidae > Pardalotus > Pardalotus punctatus. Next base: position 8,000 of record VZTX01027647.1, read on the forward strand.
CTGCTTTTGTGTTGTTGACACTTGTTAGAGAACACCGGCTGAAAGGCTGTAAGAACTTTTGTAAAATTGTTATTATTGAAAGAAAGAGGTAATATATCAGCTGAGAAGTGGAAATAATTGCTATACGTGTTGAAAGTTTCCAGAGCATGTGAAATTTGATCTCAGGACAACGGTAGGACTGTTTCTTCCTCAATTAGAAGGAAAATGCAGGTGCTATTATTTGATCTCCATTTGCACTGTCCTTGAAACTGTCAGTTAAGGCTGGCTAGGGCTGTAGCAACCTTTAAGCAAATATCTTAGTATTATCCTGCAGTACATGTGGGAGTGTAAAGCCAAAATTCTGGAAGTGCTTCCTGAAAAAAAAAAGAGAGTAACTTCTGTGGCTGAAAAGTAGGACTAATATTTAAAGCAGATTCCCTGTGCTGCTGTCTTGCGCATTGCTCATGGTGTGTCTGTTTCCTACTTTTGTGTAGCTATTTATATCTGTTGGTACTTACCAAACACTTTAACTGTGGGACGTTATACATGCAGCATCCTTCAGGCCTTCTCTCTTGCCCATAGTGGTTCTAGATCCCAGTGTGTGCTCATAAACTTACATGAAACCAAACCTCTTGTGTCTTTTTAGAAGGTTTGTATGCTTCGAGGGGATCACAGTTGTTTTGAAGGCCTTTAAGCATACAATAGCTATTGCTGTATTGTGCCCGTTTAAAGTTAATAATTAATTCCACATCTTAAATGAAAGAACTGTCCAGTTACTAGTAAAGAAGTTATTTGTGGATTGATTGTGGGGTGGATTACATAAATGATCAGCAACCAGAGCATTGTAATTACATATTGATAGCTCACCCATCTCTCCAAGGGCGCTCTTCAAGCTTAGGCTCCCAGCTGGAGGAGGATTAGGATTCAGTCTCTTCCAGCTGGTTCTGTGGAAGAGAAGTCTGTAGTTCTGTCTAAAAAAACCTTGTGGTTGATGAACAGATGGCCTCCATGTGTACACTGTGTAACTCTGGAAACCCAAGTGCTAAAAAATTACTTTGAACTTTATTCACTTGATTAGTGAACAGGTGAAGTAGCTCTTAGTAAGTGAGTAAATGTAAGCAGGTCCTAAATGTTATTGCCGTGGACAGCTGTGAATGGATGCTATGAGCTGATGCATTTAGTGTGGAATGGTGCTGAATGGTACCGAGAGGGGCTCTGGCAGTATATGGAGTCATGATAACTTAGAGGCAAAGCTTGTTACTGTGGGAAGACATCAGATGTTGTGATGAGTACCTGTGTCAATGGTACTGCTGTGGAGGAAGGCTTTAACAGCATTTTCTGACACAAGTTCAGCAGAAGTGGGAGTACAGGATAGCCAGTTAAAAAGGAGAGGACTAGTCCAATATGTTGGCTGGATCCCTGTTGTCAGTCCTTTCTGTCTGGTAGATTGTTGACAGATACGGAAGTTACGACACATCTCTGAAGTTTGCTTGATAAAGGAACTGCATTTGCTACAGAGCTTTAAAGTGTAGTAAGACAGGGAGGAGAGTGGATGATGGAGAATGTTCATAAATAAACAACAGCTTGATTCCAGTGTTAGCTTTGTTACGTAGGAAGGGAAGAAACAGCAGAGAGAATGAGGACAGGTGATTCTGTCCTTGCTTTTCTCCTAGTTTCCCAGTAATTGTGTCTTAAATCTTAGTGGTGGTGGAAAAAACAGTTAAAAAGCAATAGTTATTAAATTAAGCACTGTCATTTTAGTTGAAAAATAGGTTCCGTGTTCTTAAAATAAGTACAAATATGCAGTCAGCAAAAGCTGGTGTGGCAAACTGCTGAGTCCTTCAGCCTCTGTGAAGTAGGTAGGTATTTGCTTGTTCAAGGATTTCAAACTACATTTATCCTAGTGAGTTGTGATAAGTCATGCTGGCCTCTATTCCACCTGTTTAGGTTTTCTCTGTATTTGGTATGTAAATCTGAGTTAATTTTTCTGTCCTCACCAATTTTTTTCTGACTGTATGAACACCTTTCCTTGGAGCAGCTACTAATACTGTTTCCAGCACTGGATGAGAAGTTGTAACTTGTTGCTTGTTTCGTTACCCCAAAGTAATTTGTTATTTCTAGAAGTCAAAGTCAATATTGAATTCAATATTCCTTATTTTTTGTGAAAATCAAAGTATTGTGGAATGCAAGTTTTTTTCCAGTGAGAGGAATTAAGATTTTAGCATGCACTTTATTCGAGGCGTGTGTTTTTCTTTTGCAGCTGTGGAAGTCTACGACTTAGAAATGTCCTTTGATCTGAAATAGAGTAATACAATCATCTGTCACTACCAAGGCAGCATCTTTTATTTTCTTGAAAATTACAAAGCTGGGACAAAGTGGAGGAGAGAGCTCACAGGATATAACTTTGGGTAAAGAAAAGTTCAGTAACTTGAACTTCTAGGTTCCTGAAACAGTGTCAAGTGAAGGGAGTTTCTTTTTACTGCAAAGAAGGAAATTTGAGCCACTCTTACCCCTCACCCCCCTGAGTCTGCAGTCAGGAAGTCTTGGCATGTGATTCTGATTGTGACTAACAAATCTTGAATCGTTTTAATCCTCTGATTAGAGGACTTTTTAGTTCTGGGAAGATTATTTAGCAATTGACTGTCTAAGCATTTCCAGTTGACATTCTATGGAGTTTTTACCATATACACATCTGATAGTAAGAGAATTTCTTCAGTTTGAATGTCAGCCCCAGATACTATTCACATTGCTTTTTTGCATTGGTTTTCAGATGTCAATAATCACTGCATAAAATTCAGCCTGTATGTACCTCACTAATATCCGGGCTATTGGCCTTCACCCGTGACTTTACTCTTGTAGCAGCATTTCAGATTTTTTCTCCGTTGTATTAGCCCACCCTCAAACAGCAGCACTTACTTTAAATGTCCTTTAATTTTTCTGTTTAAATGACCCAATATGTTTGTGTTAAGAAGAGGTATGTATTTCATGCTTGTTCCTTTCTTCTGTATGCTATTTATCTTTTCTCCCTTACATTTGTTGTAATGTAGCCTGATGTTTTAGGCCATCATTCTGCCATATAAATATGCTTCTTCCTTTCAAGTGAGATTCAACAAGTGTCCATTTATGCAGACAAACATACATGTGTATGTTACAGTAATAGCTTTTCTTGGGTCTATTAAAATATATTTAGCATTGTTCTCTTGAGCACAAACAGTATTTTAAGGAATTTCTGTCTTTACTCTTCAGTTGCTTCATATTTTTTCTTCACCATACTGTCTGGAGGGAACATTAAGAGTTGTGATTTGGTAACTTACACAGAAGAAGGGTTAGTTATTAACCATTGCTGCTATGAGTTGATATTATTGAATAGCGTTTCCTAAATTCTGCAGTTTTCACTGCATACAACAAAAAAGCCCACATGATTTGTAGAATTACTTTGACACCATGAAATTCATTGGTTCTGATTTTATTGAGGCATGGAACTGAAGCAGTTTTCTTCTCCAGCCACTGATCCAAAAGGCATGGAATTCAGGCTTTGTGATGCCCTGCTCACTGAAACATGTTTCCTCATGTTTAAAATAACTTTTTTTGTGTGGTGTAGGTTGTACTTCCCCTCTGTCTTTCCTGGTTCATCTGCTCTTGCCAGTAGCTTCAGCTTTTGAGGAAGTCCTTTGCAACAGAATGGGCTGTTTGAAGTGAAGGGTAATGATTTGTCACTCGTTTAAAAACAGACACACAAAAAAGCATTACCTAGTGTAAATTCTCAGAAGCCATCTACCATTGCTCCTAGAGGGCTCACATACAGGGGGTCTTAAAGAGCGATGCAAAAAGAAGTTGGTGTGAGTGTATGTGTTTTTTTTTTTTTTTTCCTGCTGGTTTAAATTCTATACCCACTTGATCCCAACCACATGACCACCAGAAGAATACATGTGATGTTGGGACAAAGACAGTCCTGGTAGCTAGTGAGCCCCAGACGGTACTAAAACCTCTGTAAAGTGAAGTGCATTAACATTACTGACAGTGACCATTGTGACACCGTGGCCTGCAGACTTGGCTGTGAGTTTTGAGGAGTTTCCTACCTTGCTTTTCCTAAATTAAGAAGACTGCAAAGCAGATGGGTTGGCCAAAACTGAGATTGTAAAATTATTGCACACACACACACACATTTTCCATAAGCACTTCTCTGTAGTCGCCTTTAGGAGGGCATACAGTCTGTGAATCTTTAAGGCACATTTGGTTTCTAGATACCCTTTGTATAGTAACAACATGTGCTGAGAGGCTGGCAGGCTGTAAGACACTGTCAGTCCAATTTGTTCTGGCTCTCTCCCTCACTGAATCCGGTGACATCACTCAGATAGATGTGCTTCTGAGCTAAACAGCAGAAGGAGTTGAATGTCTGCCAAAAATTTGCAGTATGAAACTGAGCTGCCTGCTTCCAGTCTTGTTTTCACAAATCTTTCATTGTGTGCTTGCATTTTTCACTTGCCAGGATGTTCTTTGCTGAACAAACACAGCAGCAGTGAAATCTCTCCAGATGTAGCATAACAGTCTCACACAGAAGCTTTGGAGGAGGAGCCTGACCTCCACATTCAAAATTGTTCCAATTCAATTAATTATTCTAAAACAATTTCAATTCTAGTAGAGCCTTCCCCCAAACTGTAGATGTTTCAGGTTTTTTAAAATGTGGTAAGGTATTTGCAGCTTGCCGGGGATGGTAAATACAGGAAACATTGAAGCTGTGAAGGGTAGTCTTTGATCTGGTTCTTCCAAACCTAGACAGTGTTTACATGTGGACATCCAAATTTGAAGCACTGTGGGGATGAAAAAGGTATGCACAAATACTGGCTAGAACAGATAAGAAGGACTGTCTTAGGTTGTTGACTACCTATGAAACTCTCTTGGATGAAGTAAATTGCTCATGAACTTCCTGCAGATGATATGTGAAATAATTTTATTTCTCCCCTGGAAAGTTGCATGAGTGTTCCAGCTTTCCTTTTAAAAGGCAGGAAGCAAAATAATTCCTGAAATCTTGATTTCAAAGAAATTAAAGCCCTGACCGACCCTTCATACACAGGGGTTTTTCCCCCAGTAAGTTGCATACTAACTGGAAGCAGCTCTAGCACCTAGAGTCCAGTCATGAACAAAAAGAGAACAAACAATTTGTGTATCGTCGATCCCTTCTCTCTGTTAGAAGAGGATGGGGAATCCCTGCATAGCTGATTTCCGCTATTGTTGCTGTGGTGACTATGGCTGGAAGGATACTGCCTGTGGGCAGCAAAATGCTAGCTTCCCCCTCCCACTTGGATATTAATTATTTGTGTGCTTGGCATAACTGTGTACAGTTGTCTTGTTTTTTTCTGGTTCTCAAAAGGAGCGGAAACTGCAGTCCTTCAATTAACTTATCCTGTGAACATATTCCAAACTGAAGTAGTTTGATGGGCAGGTGATTTCATATTAGTTTATACTTCAGCATCATCTGGGATTTACCCCAAGGCTAATATAAATAATTGCGTTCTAAATGAGGAATGTCATGCTTCCATTTCTCTTGTGTGGCTTAATTTTGGAACAGCAAATTTCCTAAGGTGTTCAGATGGTTTCCATCTTGTGGGTGTTTTAAGGACCACACCTCGCACTCAGAAGTGTACTGTGTGTGCTATGTCTCTGCACTGAAGGGAAGGTAGAGCTTTCGAACTATCAGTTTCTATATTACAGTAATATAAACAAACCTGATTCCTGCAAGTAACTGTTCTGGATACAGCTTTTGCTTTGGCTTAGGGCAGAGTAAAGGTGCTTGAAGTTCTTCTGGCATATGTTTCCATACAATAAGTAACAGTATGAGCATACGTACCTGCAGAATAGACTTTGAAAGGTATGTGTGAAATCGCTAACTGTAACTTGATACAGCTATACAAAGAGTGTTTCTCAAAACTTGCCATAATCTAACATTATTCCCATTTCCAGTGTTTTAAATGTGATTTTGGCATATTTTTATTGTATTTTTAAATTAAATTTTGTGTACATCTTTGCTCTGGAACCTGTAAATCACAGGCTTTAAATGCAGAATTGAATTAGAAAGAATTTGCTAGATAATGAAATTCAGCGCTTAATGTTAAATTAGGTCATACTTTCTCTCTTGTTAGTTGATCAAGTGCCACTTTTAAACAACCAATTATTGTACTTGCTACTTCTTGGACGAGACTGTTGTAGAATGTCAGTCTTTAAATTTAAAAATGTCCTGCTTATTCTAGGCCAAATATGTTGTTGGCTAGTTCATATCTATTTCTTATTTGGCTAGTGCTGTGCCTCATGTTAAATACTATTTTTTTTCCCCTACTCAGTGTTTAACCCCGCTCATAACTTTGTTTCAGAGGGAGCACACCTTTTTATCTGCTTGTGATTGCTAAATAGCATACTCACATCATTTTTTGCAGGAGAATTTTATTTTAGTTTTTCGTAACAGTGTTAATAGTTATACAAATTTTGTACTTTGGAGTACTAACTTCTGTTCAGTTAGTGCTGTATTGAACGTGAGAACCAAGTAAAATCTGTGAGACATGATGTACATTACATCATGTTTACATGATATATAAATGTCTGTGTCATTTTGTGTGTTACAATTTGCTCCCTTGAGATACTCAGTGCTCTTACTGTCTGTTGTCCTCACAGCCGGTTGCTGAACCAATTCCAATTTGCAGTTTCTGCCTTGGTACAAAAGAGCAAAATCGGGAGAAGAAACCTGAAGAACTCATCTCTTGTGCTGACTGTGGCAACAGTGGTAGGTGACCATTTACAGGGCTGCTGGTGTTAACCCCTTCTCTCGAGACAAAAGAGCTCGCACACTGCCTGCCGCTGCCCCACACGCAGAGGGAGTACAGTAAGAATCTTGCCACTTAAGACACAGAAGTCTAGTGTATGCTGACCCAGACATGTGAGGAATATGCTTCTGTGGCGTACAGTACGGTACAATACAGTTAGTTCAGCTGAATCTTACGCTCCCAGAGGGGAGACAGCTCAGCTAACCTCGCACAAATAATTCATTTGGCTCCTGGAAGTTTTTTTTTAATTGTGGCAATGAGGACCGGTTTCACCGTGTTTCTCAGTTCAGTTACGAAGAATTATCTTTGTGTTCTTTTGTAGCTGGGCCTGCCATTTGCTGTCTAGGGCATTGGTTTGTGTAATAAGTAGATGATAATAGAAGCACCTAAAAACAGGAGTATCTGGATAACCAAAATTCTGCATGAGAATACATAATTGATAAAGTAGTCTCTGTCTGAGCTATCTGTGAACATTAACAGAAGTATAATGATTTTACCAGTATAATTTTCTCCTTTTTCTCTAGGTCATCCGTCCTGTTTAAAGTTCTCTCCAGAGCTGACAGTTCGAGTGAAGGCCTTGCGATGGCAGTGTATTGAATGCAAAACATGTAGTTCCTGTAGAGATCAAGGAAAAAATGCTGTGAGTATAGTGAAGTGTGGATTGAATGAAGAACATACCAGTTCTGTGGCAGTTAATGTAACAGTGGCTGTTACATTAAGCTACAAAATAAAATTATTTTAGCAGTTAATGTAACAGTGGCTGTTACATTAAGCTACAAAATAAAATTATTTTAGCGGCAAATATCTGCAGCTTTTGTTTTAGTCTGGTAGTCTTTCCGAGACCTGCAAAATACCTTGAATTGTCCGTAGTTGAAAACTACGTGCCTGTTCTCTGAAATAGTGACAAATTAATGGAGGGCTTGATGCTGATGCACATATAAAGAGAGATTAACTTTGTTTGTCTTTAACAGGACAACATGCTATTTTGTGACTCCTGTGACCGTGGCTTTCACATGGAATGCTGTGATCCTCCTCTTACCAGGATGCCAAAAGGTGAGGACTTTGTGACGAAAAGGATACTTTAAGATGGTGTTGGAAGAGATCAATGGGTAGGCAGTGCTCCCACTTATTTGTTCCTCCTTAGCTACATTTTGCTCATTTTTGTACGGAATTACCTTTCAGGTATTAGAATCAGAAGAGGGGTCAGAACTTCACATTCAGGTTTTCCCCTGTCTCCTGTTTCCTGTTTCACATTATTCTCTGTGAAGGGTTTTGAAAAAAAAAATTCTTGAGGTTTGAAGGAACAGAAGTGATCCCTACAGGTTATGATGATCAGATTTCATTTGTATGAATAGCCTTTTACATAAGGAAGAGACGACTTCTATATAGGTTTTTGAAGTAATATCCGTTTCTACAGTAGAGTCTTCCAGACAAGTGTATTTCTCTTTCCAATCAGAAAGCAGATTATCTGTGAAAGATTCTTCCTTGGTAGTTAGAAGAAAATTTCCTATATAAGGTAGTTGAAAGTAGTATAGTTGTAAGCAGATAATGGGATAATTAACCATTAAATTATGATTTTCTGATGATGTGCTGCCAATTAACACAATTCATTTGTGTTTGGAACAATTTGGGGGCTGGGGAATATTAACAGGACTTGAGTTTAGATTATTGAAGCATACACATAATTCTTCTTAAATGTATATGTGATAATTGGTGCCTTTAGTACTGTTCCTACCCTTAATCTCAGAAGGCCTATGGACTGTATTTCTCCATTTTGTCCTATATAAATGTCTCTTGCATTTGGGACTTGTGTCTTACAGGTATGTGGATATGTCAAATATGTCGACCACGCAAGAAAGGAAGAAAGCTTTTACAGAAGAAGGCAGCACAGATAAAAAGACGCTATGCCAACCCAATAGGACGTCCCAAAAACAGGTTAAAGAATCAAAATACGACGTAAGTATCTATAAGGAAGAGTAAGATCTGAGATTCTGTAGGACAGTGGGTATTTCTGAGGTCTCTGGTCTATTTTGTGAGAAGTTTTCTTTTAAAATTAAGAGCTTCTCATTATTCTTTAATACAGATTTTCTGAAAAAGGCTGTGAAAGCCTAGAAGTAACCTCGGTGCTTTTTGACCAAGATTTTTGACTCTTCGTAATAATTTACTATTTACTTTTGAACTAATCCTTATGGGCATAGATGAATTTTGCTGTTCATACCATCTCTTTTGCTGGATGGCTCCTTCTTCCAGCATAATTACCTTGCTTTGCGATTCCAAAGAGCCCTTTCTGTTGTTTAAAGAAATTAGGTATTCACAATAAAGCATATGAGGTTGTTTGACATATATTTAATCTGACACTGCTGCCAGAAAATATTTGGCCCCTTTCTGCTTCCATTCCAGGTGTTTCTGCATTTGTGGAGAACTCTGTTGTGCTGAGACAGATTGTGTTGCTGCAGCCTTGTCATGGTTGTTGTGGGGCAACTAGCCTAGTCATCAGGAAATTGGATTTGGGTGGGCAGGAATTCTTGGGATAACTGTTCAACCAAAGCAATTTCCTTGAATTAAGATTGCTGTGCAGTGCTGGTTGTGATGCAGCACTATGGACTCTTCAGAGTGTAAAACGGGGAAGGAGCATGTCACAAGAACTTCTGTTTTGGACATCAGATCAGCTTAAAAAAACAGTTGAACCACCACTTGATTCTAAGCAATAGCACCAAAGGATGTTCTGGAAAATAACCTTACAAAATTTAATGCTTCTAAAAGCATAGAGGGAGTGTCTGTTAAACACGCTAATTTTTTCAGTCAGTACAGTACCTTTACATGGAAGAACACTCAGTAGAATTCAAGGGAGAAAAAGGAAAGCTAGCTATCTGCTACTATTGTTTTGTCTCTTTTAATTATTATTTCATGATTGATTCACAATTTTTTGGCCATTGTTTCATCATTTCACTTGCAAGATATATCAGAATTGTGCAAAGATGTGTAGTTTGTCTTCTTGGGAAAAAGAAGCCTGTTTCTGTCCTCTGTAGCTGAAAAGACTGTAGCTAAAAATAGTCTGTTTAGGTCACTTTCTGAGAAGTGTTGAATACTCAGTTATCTCACAGAATCATGGAATTGTTTAGGTTGGAAAAGACCTCTTAAGATCATCAAGTCCAACCAATGACCCAGCATCACTGTGTTAACCACTACCCATATTCCCAAGCCACATCCATATACCTTTTGGATACTTCTATTTCAATGGAGTTTTAAAATTTACGGCCTTAAAGATGGCAGCTGGTTGGAGAGCAACGTTGTTTTCAGCTAAGATAACTGTCAGTAGTATAGGTTCTTAGCTAATATGTGTGTCCTGTATGTATTAACTTTCTGTGGAATTCTTACAACCGTTTTCTGTCGGTACAAAAACTATGGCAAATGACAAGCATAAATGTTTAATGTTTGCGTAAATTCAAGCCTTCTGTGCAACGTACTCATTCTGGCTACTTTTAAAATTTAATGTTGTATTAAATTTGGTGAAAATCTATTGTTTATACTCAAATTAGTTTGACATAACGTTCAAGGTCGAGAAAAATAGTGCAATACTTCTACTGAGATGTTTAAATCCTGCCTCCTGTAGGGTACACAGACTCCTGATGAGTCCTGTATTATTAAATTCTTCAGCTCATGTTCTGTGTAGTTGATAAATATGTTGGAGAAGGTGGTAGGCCACTTTGCAATCTGAAACAAAGCACCTTACCAAGTCTTCTAACCATATCTTTCCCCTTCTCATCTATCAGAGCAAAGGGTCCTTTCAGCAAAGTTCGCACTGGTCCTGGTCGGGGTCGGAAGCGTAAGATTGCTCTGTCCAGCCAGTCAGCATCATCAGAAGGAGGATACCTGGAGCAGACAGATGTCTTGGACTTCTGCAGAGATGGCAGCAACACCTTGAAGTTTAACAAGAAAACCAAAGGGCTTATAGATGGCCTTACTAAATTCTTCACTCCTTCCCCTGATGGACGAAAAGCTCGAGGAGAAGTGGTAGACTATTCTCAGCAGTATAGGATCAGGAAAAAGGGTAACAGGAAATCTAGCACTTCAGAATGGCCCACAGGTAAAGATTTTTCACCCTGCCAATGTAAGTATCCTGTATCCTGAGCAAATGTTCAAAGGCTAGGATGTTAATGTGACTGGAATTGTTAGAGGCTGGAAGCTCTGAGCCCAAAGTTAACACTGAAATGCAGTTATCTTTGGTGCATTGAGGTAGAATACCAGCTGGAAAAAGGAAAATATCGTAGAGACCTTAGCCTCTTTATATATGATGGCAAGGTGTGATGAGGGGTTAAATGACTACAGTGAGGTAGAGTGCCCTTTGGTAAGGAGGTGCTTGCAGACAGCCCTAGGAAATGTGCTAAATAATGTCACATTTGAAAGAAATAACATAGGCAGCAGTTTATGAAAATTAAGAGCAGCAGGATGGAAGTATGAAATGGAAAATACAGAACTAAAAGCAGTCTGACAGACCTGTGAGTTTCCAGTCTATGCTATAGGCTTGCAAGCAAACGTTTCTTAATTTTGTCAGCCATAGAGGAGCCTGTTCATGCGGCTTGGCATCTTCTTGCTGGAAACTATCCCTTCCCTTTGGAATGCAGTTCTGCTTTCCTTGATTCTTTTTTTTGCATTTCTAGCTTAAGACATTAGCTATGACTGGACCTTTATATAATTGCTGTATTCAGAGCTTTACAGTTTTGTTGAATGGTTCTAAATTGTTTCTAAGCAAGCAGTGGAAAATATTCCACAATAAAATACTCTGTTTACAGCTTTAGAAAAGTTATCTGCATTAACCTGGCTGGTGCTGGAAGAACAGCAATGTGACTTAATGCTTTGGGAGTGAGGTGAATGTTCGGAGGGCTTTTTGTTCAGGTTTTTTGTTTGAGATTGTTTGTTTTTGTTGAAGGGGTGTTTCTAAGGTGATGAATGTAGGTGTTCTGATTTTCCTTTTACCAGATATGGTGTTTAAATAGTTGTAATCCTTGTTTGTGAGAAACAGGCTTAGTGGTAAGCCATTTATTCCTTCACGGTACTGTGAATATCGAGGTGGTGGCATTTGGACCTGCTTAAATACAGGACAGTACCTCTTACAGGGTCCCAAATCTAGAACTAGTTCTTCCTTTGTGGTCCCAAATCTGAATAGAAAATCCCATCAAATAAACTGGCACAGGGTGTGAATACAGCCAGATGTTGTTTGTCACCGCACTAAAAAGCAAATGTTCATTTCTAAATGTAGGTGAGGACAATTTACTCTCTCATTTACAGACAATCAGGATGGCTGGGATGGAAAACAAGAAACTGAGGAGCGTTTTTTTGGAAGCCAGGACGTCTTAAATGAAAAAGACATGGAGTTGTTTCGAGATATTCAGGAGCAAGCACTGCAGGTAAAGTTAAATTTTCAGTGTCTGGCAGTAAGTACCAAAATCTGTAAAAGCAAATTAAACAGATCTAAAATGCCCACCACAACAACAAAATAACAATCAGAAATACAGACTTAGTTGAGTCACTCTGTCACAGAAGCTAATGTGCTTGGTTTCTGCTGCTTGAGAATAATGGAGAACTGACCTCGAGAGGGCTGAAGGATAATATAAAAGTGAGGATAAGAGGTGGCTAAAAACCCTTGAGGGCTGTGGGTTTAGTCCTCTCAGAACTGTTAAATAGCTGGTAAAACACATCGACTGAAAACAACTAAATACGGGATGGTTTGCTAGCAGCGGGGGTTGCAAAGAGTCTCTGAGTAGTTAAAGCATTCTTTTTCTAGATACTTCAGCTCCTTATGGGACAGGATAGAGCAGTGCTGTTTGTGTCTGTGTGCACATTGATAGATGGTTACCGATAGAGGTTGCTGTTCCTTTTCATCTAGAGCTCCACAAAATGCCTAGGATTAGATCCTGAGGTGACTTTTGCCTATACCAGTCCCACTTAGGAAGCTTGGCAAAATGTTAATTTGGAATGTTAGCTTTCAAACGCTAACCTATTGTCCCGGGTACGCTGTCTCAGTCTGCTAGCATAAATTTGCATAGAGGTAATTCACTGGTACTTTTCGCATTAGTTTCTGACCTCCTGCATGAAATATTCTCGTTTATTAATTACTTCAGTCCAGATGGTTCATATTATAGTGCAAGGCTAGTGGGAATATTTGGATTTCTATACTCTGTGAGTGACAGTCTTTTGAGATAAAATCTTCATGAGTTGAGAAAGCGTTTGTTTTTTTTTTAAAGCAGAGCATTTAGTTACCTTATTTTTAGTTGCTGTAAAATATACAGTTACTGTCAGAGGGACAGGGGAAATAAAGTTTGTATAAGTGGTTTAAAAAATACACTCTTTTCTATTTTTTGTTCTCCTAATAAATGTGAGGGTTTTCTTTAATTCTTCAGCGCTTGTGATAAGCAGGTAGCTGCAACCTGAATATTGTTTTGGTAGCTGCTACATTCACAGTAGTACGTCTAGTCTCAGAGCTGGGAAGACATTGATGTGTGATCTTAAATACTTGCATGTTCTCGTATTTAACCTCAAGAGCAGTTTATGTGTTTCTGTTCTTTGCTGTTGAAATAACAAGAAAGAAAATTACGAGACTCAAAAACGATTGTATTAAACTTTGCTGTGTACTATTTTGCATTTAAAACTATGACATGCAACGCTGTGAATGGTAGTGGAGATATGTGGTATGATAATGTTTACTAATTCTTTCCTTTTGTGAATCACATGGTTGCTTGAAGTGTGACTGGCACTGGCTTTTAATGTCAGAAGGCAACAACTGCATCTTCCTAATTATGGCTGAGTTTCAGTAGGATGGACTGTCGATAAAAATGTTTTAATTTATTTCAGCTTAGAAGTCTTTCACTTAGAAATTCATGAAAACTTGGGTTTTTTTCCCCTTGCATAGAAAGTAGGGGTGACGGGGCCTCCTGATCCACAAGTCCGCTGCCCTTCTGTTATTGAGTTTGGCAAGTATGAAATCCAGACCTGGTATTCCTCCCCATATCCACAGGAATATTCGAGGTAGGATTCTTCTTTGTTCATCTTCAGTGGTTATGGGAAAGCTGTACTCCAGCAGGCATAGAAATCTTACACATTTTGGTGTCTGAAAGATTGTTCTGCTGTGCTGCTTATGTAGTTGCCTTGATGTTCTGTTGCTTAAGAACTTTGCAAATTGTCTAAGCTGCAAACTCTTTGAACTTTGTTCAGAAAGAGGAATGACTTATAAGGGCTATAGCTAGAGGAAGAAGATTAAGTGAAACTCTTTATTCTACCATTTAATAAGAACATGGGGTCTGTCATAAGGAATTATTCTAGCTGTACAAAGACATTCCTGCCCAAGCTAGAGTATATGAATGGAGTTAAATCACAAGAATTTTGGGGTATTTGCATTCCAGTTGTTCATGTCAGTGTAGTATGTAAAACAGTTCTAAAACAAATGGCCAGGTGGTGATGTGACCTGTCACTCAAGGGTATGTACATACACCTCTGATGTCATCTGTGACGATGGGGGAAAGAAGGGAAAAGGGACTATGTATGTAATCCATCCTAGCATCACTAGTGCAAAACTGGGAGGGGTTACTGTTTAGTTTCCTAGGGTTTTAATCTATTTTAATAAATTTTTTCTGGCATGACTTTATAATGTAAATGTAATTATATGGGACATTAAGGGCATTTTTTAAATATACATTTGTTACAGAATAAGTGTCATGACTAACTATGGTAAGGTGGTTTTGCCCTCATTAACACATACACAAGGTCAGTGTATACTGGGTTTGTTTTTATCAAGTTCTCTGTCAGCAGGAGTGAGGAATTTCATACAAGTCTCTATCTTCAATCTCTGATCTTTCTTTATCTTTGCTTACAGGCTACCTAAGTTGTACCTTTGTGAATTCTGTCTAAAATATATGAAAAGCAGAACTATTCTCCAACAGCATATGAAAAAATGTGGCTGGTTTCATCCTCCAGCCAATGAAATTTACAGAAAAAATAATATATCAGTCTTTGAGGTAAGTTAGAAAATTAAGCCACTCACTTTTATCTATAAAATAGGGTCTTTAGCAACTAATCATGTGATAAATTTTTCATAGTCCTAAAAATCTTCATTCTTGGAACACTCAGTTGCCAAGAGTGAAGAACAACAAGCAAGCATTCAGTAGGACCTGACCTTGTGCATAGATTATTCATCCATAAAACACAGAAGACTTACTTTGTAAAAATCTGGAGGTTTTATTTTATGAAAATTAATTTTAAGTTGTCTCTTAAGCTATTGAATGTAACAGTAACTTCATCACAGCCTTTATTCTGTGGAAGTTTTAAGTCCTTTGAGATAGTATGTGTGACAGAGAAGTCTTCTCTCATGTTAAGACATTTCAAATGTACAGGGTACTCAGGTGAAGCATGTCCCTGCATAACAGAAAATGGAGTGACAAAACTTTTCCTCATGTCTCTAAGGTTGATGGCAATGTCAGCACTATCTACTGCCAGAATTTGTGCTTGTTGGCCAAACTCTTCTTGGATCATAAGACTCTCTATTACGATGTGGAGCCGTTCCTTTTCTATGTGCTGACACAGAATGATGTTAAGGGCTGTCACCTTGTTGGCTACTTTTCCAAGGTAATTATTTGGGTACAAACGTTTAGGTATGGTGAGAAATGCTGCTTTGGATTCTTTAAATTGTTGTAATTTAGGTTCCTGCATTTTATATAATAAGTGATGTAATACAGATAGAGACATCTGTTGCAACCAGGCTTTATTTATATTACATTTGGAGACCACCAATTAGTAAACCCAAGTTTCCTATAATATTGAATAGCATGTATTCACTAAGGAACTTGTACTGCAGCTAGTGGTTAAAAAAAAACAACTTTTCAAATTACTTCCTGCTCTTGGGTAGTACTGTTTGTGAGATAGAACTATGTGGAAATTCTGTTTATCTCACCTATTGTTTTCCAAACAAGTTTGGCAACTTTGCACTTGATTTGAAGCCTTTTATTTTTTGGAAGGAGCATGGTGGAGATTTCAGATAGGACTTTTCTTTAGATTTTTATCCTTAATTATTTCAATTATTTTAAAATAGCTTTTTTTGAAGCTTTTCTTTTTAGTTTTCAGAGCAGCAGATTTGAGACTGGATTTTAGTGTGTTATCATTGTAACATTTAAGGATTCACTGGAATACTGCAATCTTTTGCAATGAATTTAGCTGCCTTCAGATTTATTCTTAGAATTTATCTTCTCTGTAGCCCTTGTTCTTTACTGTATCCTATATAAGCAGAAGGTTATGTCAAGTTTTTGTTCTTTTTGCTTTCCTGAACTAGAATTATGGTAATTAGAGTTTTTTATATTGTCTCTTTGAAGTTGTTTCTTGACTTTCTTGTTCCTAAGAAACTTTTACTTTGGCTTCCTATCTCACTTTTTGCTACAGAACTACTTAGGCACTTTTATAGAACAGCTTACGCTGTTTCTCACTGGTCTGTTTTTTTAATATGTTGCTTCTTTTTTTCCAACAGGAAAAACACTGCCAGCAGAAGTACAATGTTTCCTGTATAATGATTCTTCCACAATACCAGCGTAAGGGCTATGGCAGGTTCCTAATCGACTTCAGTAAGGAACTTTTTCTTTTTACTATTTTTATGTCTGCCTTTTCATATTTTAAAGGAGGACTTAACAGTAGAAGCAGATATTTTTCAAATTAAAACACATTTCTGGACAAAGGCTTCTAAAGCTCACAAAATCATCTGAACTTCAGTTTACTCTTTTTGTTGGAACTTCAGTTCTAAAGACAAATTGATCGTTTTTCCCTTAATTCCAATGTTTTCTGTGTCAGCAACTTAAGGTGGAAACTAAAGCCATGTGTCAGTATGGTGATTTTAACAGAAGCTAGTCTTGTACATGTAGTTCCTTACACAGAAAGCCAGCTGTGAGACTGCGTGGTCTGTGGAAATCTTCAGCAGCTGGATTAGGTGAATGAGTGTCTTAAGCAAAAGTGTCTTGCATTTTAATTTAGCTTTGTGAGCAACAACACCAGACATACTTAAGCTCTGAATACTGAAATAATTCTGAGATTTGTACATGTCTCTCAGCAAGGTCATGGGAAACTTGCCCCTGTGACTATACGTTATTTATTATGCCTAGGACAGTCTAGTACAGCCCTCCCTGTGGACATACAAATTGTGGAGTTAATGTCCAGAGGAAAACTCTACTGGTAGAATCATATCAGAATGATTCTGCTGGTAAATATCTTTGTGTAGATAAGTTTTTGCTCTCCTGAAAATATTGGTGAAGCAAAAGAAGTCGAGGATGTATCTTGAGAAACCAACAAATGATTATATTAGAACAGCAGTGAGAAGGCACATTTGGCATCTTCTTCTATCCACCCCCCTTTGTCACACTGGGTAGAATATAGCTCGGCCTTATTGAACCTGTGCAATGGATCACAGTCTTAAATTAAAGAAATCTCTGCAAGTAAAGCTTGGTACTCTCCAGTATGGCCCTAAAGTTTGACAGTAGAGAATTTTCAAGAAAATTATTAATCACATTACTTTTAAGATGCTAAAGTACGTTTTTCCTCTGTCATTTCCAAAATTGCTATTGCAATTGTGCTTCAGGGCTTGGTGTAGTTTCTGGGTAGGCACCTGCTGCCATCTCGTGGCATTGCCTATAGTCAATGTCTGATGGCAGCAGAGTTCAGAAGTCTCGTACTTGATCATTGAATAACAGGAGTTTAAACAAACATAAAAAATTGGCCCGACAACTTGAAGTGTCCTTCATAGTTCTCATCTACATCTTGTAGGCAGCATTCGGCAATTTTATGAGGCCTTTGTAGAAGCTGGGGTGGAAGCAGAAGCTAACATTTTGAAACTTTTTTCTTGTGTATCTTTAGGCTATTTGCTTTCAAAGCGTGAGGGTCAAGCAGGATCACCAGAGAAGCCCCTGTCAGACCTGGGGCGCCTGTCATATATGGCTTATTGGAAAAGCGTAATATTGGAGTGCCTTTATCATCAACGTGACAAGCAATTAAGCATCAAGAAATTAAGTAAGCTGACTGGAATCTGCCCTCAAGATATCACTTCCACTCTACATCACCTACGAATGCTTGACTTCCGTAGTGATCAGTGAGTATAGGAGTCCTGTTGTAATCCCAAATACCTTCAGATGTATTTCATTGAAACTTAATGGTGTTTGAAGACAAGCCACATCTAATAAGCTTGATTTTACTTAAGATTTCAGTGTCTAAATACTGTCTGTAGAGATTATGGTACTCAGGTGCAATGCAAAAATTGTTCAGTGCCAAAGCTGGGTCATATGTCCAGCTGTGTAGCACTGCAGATGTGGAATTTCAAGTAATTTGCTGCTGTGAGGTGGTCTCTTGGTCATGTTTTCTTGGGATCTCTCAGCAAAATCAGTCTAATACACCCACAAAACAGCAAAGAACAGCAACTTCCCTTCTCTGGAAGGAGATCTGCTCCTATTTTCAGTCAATGAGCAGACAGTTGTTCCCTCCTTTTTTCTGTGTCTCAAAAATGCCATAAACTCTGTGGATTGACATGGAATACTTGAAGAGTGGGACAGATCATTGGGAGAGATGAAGTGTGTTGGTGTACAATAGAGATAGCCTGCTTGTTCAGCTGACAAGTCAGGTGAAATACTGGGAATTATTCTTGTTTCAGACCATAGCAGTTTGGTGAGTGGGGTTGTATTCTATTGTATTTTGTGTTAAAGTTGAAATTTACTTGGAAAACTTGAAACTAGTTTTATATCCTCATCTCACAGTGTACCTTTAACCAGTGATATTTCTCTTATAGCCCTAAACAAAATACACTGTGGTGGTGGGACTGCAACTTTTTTTGAGCAGTCCTTTTGTTTCTCTTTGGTAGCTTTTACCTTATATTGCCCATTCCCCAAATGGCACACCCCTTGTGCATAATAAAAATTAGCTCTGCAGCTGAATGTTACCCATGGAAGGATAATGGTTTTACTATTAACAAGAAGTGGAAAGAATTTAACATTTCGTCAGTTGTGAGATGCTTTCTCTGGCAGTCTGAAGGTAGTGCAAATTGTACTATTTCAATGAGTTTTCTCTTCTCTCTGAAGTTGCGTGTGGCAGCACTGATTGAGAATATATAGATTTTTCTGTAATATATGTGTTTCGCATGGCAGCATGTACAGTATGTCACCTGTTATTGATCAGGGTATTATTACTGTTCAGATTTGTGATCATTCGTCGTGAGAAGCTTATCCAGGAGCACATGGCAAAGCTTAGAACTAATGTCCGACCTATCGATGTGGATGCAGAATGTCTGCGTTGGACACCTGTTATAGTTTCCAACTCAGTTGTCTCTGAAGATGAAGAAGAGGAAACAGAGGATGGGGAAAATGAAGACCAACAAAAGCAGAAAGAAAAGGATCCAGAGACCAGTGTAAGAGTGAATCTCTTATTTCTGTGTGGCACGTAGTTTATACTTAATGCTTTTGCAGGCAGAGCTAACAAAATTTCAAATGAGAAGCTTGTGCATTTGTCATAATCATAAAAAGCAATGCAGTTGTGCTTAGTTTATGTATCTTTAGGGTTTCAGATTAGAAAATAAAAATAGAGAAAAATCGAGGCATAGTCTGGAGATCAGTCCTTGAAGGGGCTGCCCTCTTGCATCAGGTGATAAGCACGGACTAGAACACAAAGAGGCAAATTATCTGCCGTTACAGTATTTACGTTAAACTAATTGTGTATTTTAATGGAAAACTAGCTTCAAGTTTTTTTCACTTTTTTCTTGAAAATTGCACAAATACTGTGTTTGAATGTAGCAAGGTGTGAAGTTAGCATTCTAGCACACCAGTGAATGGCTGACTGAAGTCACTTGTTGGGAAGCTAACTGAGGTATATTATCACCTGTGAGGAAAGGAGTAGCAGGTAGCACTATTTGGCTCTCTTAAAGGTCAAGTCTTTTTTTTAATCTCAGATTCTTAGAAGTAATTTTTGTTAAAGATTTCTAACTTTTTGCTCAGAAGCTTTTGTGGAATCAAATTCAGGATAGACATTGATGCTGGAATAGGAAGTGTGAAATCTATTTCTTTTTATTTAAATCAGATGGTAAAATCTGTGTCATGGGAGAAGAAAGAGCAAGAGCCTTACTCACCAACAGAGAGTGAAAAAAAGCCAGACATTGTTGCTCCAGCCAATTCTGCACGACCAAGCAAGCACATTTTTCCCCTGGATGGTCTTCCTGCAAACAGTCAGCCATCACGAAGAGGTCGATGGAACCGCAAGAGCAAAAAACTTCATGAGCCCTTTTGTGAGAAGGAGTCGGTATTGCCCATCGAGGACAAAACAGCAGTTCCCAGTGGGCGATGCAGTGAATGTGAGGAAAAATCAGCAGCCTCACAAGGCCGGTGCAGTGACTGTGAGAAGTCAGCAGCCTTGCAAGGAAGATGTGGTGAATGCGAGGAGAAATCTCCAGCCTCGAGAGGCCGATACGCTGAAGATGAGGAAAAATCTGCTGTTTCCCAGGGACAGTATGGCAAAGGTGAAAAATCTGCCATTCCCCGTAGGCGGCACAGCGAAGGTATGGAAAGGTGGAGGGGGCAGTTGAAAAAGAACACAGAGCCACTAAAATGTAGATTTCCAGACGACTGCGACAGATTACCTCGGCGCTACAGTGATAGTGATAGGGCACTTCTGAGGTGTTTTAGTGAGAGTAGTGAAGAGGATGATGAGCCTGTGAGTCCTCGATCAAGCTCTCCACCTGTTCTCACCAAGCCAACATTGAAACGAAAGGTGTGTGCCTTATTTCTTGTTTCTGACTATGTTATGCAGCCAGTTTTGTCAGTATGTTGGGGCTTTCTGAAGGATGGCGCAGTTCACGAGGTCTGTATGAAGTGTAGAGGGAGCATATGTTTGGTGTTCCAGAACTCTCTCTGCAGGGTACTTCCTGCTGACTTTTTCTAGTGGTGTTTTTTGGTGAATCAGAGGGGGTAGGAGTTTGAGAGTTTTTTAGTTCCAGCTTCTATCTTGTGCTTTTGATTTTTTTTCCACCTTGGTTATTAAAGTTTTACTCAGTCATGCAAAATAGAAACAGCTACAGTCCTACTTCTGAAAGAAGCTTGCAAAACACAAATACTCTCTAAACAGCTGAAATCAATGTAGTCTTTGAAATAATTTACCATGGAGATGTGAATTCTGTCAATGTGTCTAAGCAAATCCTCTCTTCATGGGATGCTACACTAACAAATTCTCTTCCATATCACCTTTGCACTTTATTCTAAGCTATTCACATCTGTGTTGTAGTGTCTCTAAGCTTCCAGCTGTTATGGTGGTCTGTTAGTTTCAGCCGTCTAAATTCTAACTAGTGGCAGGTGCCAGTCAGTATTTCTAGTGAATTCTGGATTCTAGAAGGGAGCTCTCTGGTCCTCCTTTTACTGTTAAAAACTCTGCTGTTCATGTTTTGTATTTATCTAGTGTTTTATTTCTACTGCACATTGTCTTCTCTTTTCCCACCTTCCACTTTCAGAAACCAATTCTTCATCGGAAGAGGCGGGTCCGCAAGCGTAAGCACCACAACAGCAGTGTTGTCACTGAAACAATCTCGGAAACCACAGAAGTGCTGGATGAACCATTTGAGGATTCAGACTCTGAACGACCAATGCCCCGATTAGAGCCTACATTTGAGATTGAGGAGGAGGAGGAGGAGGAGGAGGATGAGGAGGACGAGGAGGACGAGGATGAAGAGGAAGAGGAGGGTGAACTTTCATCCAGTGGATACTTTCGGCACTTAGCCCCACCAGACACACTCAGGCATAGACCCTCTTCTAAGAGGAAGTCCAGAGATGAGGAGGAGTCTGATGACAATAATGGTACGTTTGGTGGTTTGCTGGTGAAAGTTTGATATAACAGCTCGGGACAGAACAAGCTGCATTCTTTGGCTTGTAGCTTCCAGCTGAAATGTAGGTTAGGCATAAATTGCCAGTTGAACTACCCTCAGACATTCCTTAGTTTTATGAAAAATGTGGTGCATACATTTAACTATCTTATTGGCAATGACCTGATCCCAAGCTATCCTTTTGATTCAGCTTTCCTAATGGAATTGGTATCTGTGATTGTGAAAAAACATGTGCAGCAGAGTCACTTACAGGAATAAAACGGAAATGAACTGGCAAGCCCCCAATTTTCCATAACAAAGGGAAATATTAAATTGTCTCTTCTGAGATCCTCTTCTTCATCACATCACATGTTCACCCTCTCAGCTTCTCATCTCTCCATAAAGTTCTCTGAACCTTCAGTTCATAAAATAAAATAATTTGGTTGTTAGTGCTTGCTTAGAGTCCACTGACAATTCAGAAGATGCATCTGTCATTCAGATGCTCCATTAGCAATCTTCTTTATGGCTATTAGATGTCTTGTTGCCTTGATGGGCTACACAGTGCAAAGCAGTCAGCTAAATAAAAATGAATAGCTGTGTGCAAAGCAAGTATGGTGCCATTAGCCAACAAGAAAAAAATAGTTACCTCATTAATTTATGGCTTTCAACGAGGCTGTGGTTAACAGAGGAGAATTTTTCTTTAAAAGTACTTTAATGCTAAAAGCATCAATATGATCATAGGCAGGTTTACTATCTGTTAAGCATCAGTTACCCTTAAATTCTTACAACAACATATGAGTATGTAAATTTAGTGCAAACCTGTGCTGACAGCATTAAGTTTGCTTAGTGGAAATACATGCACAGTTATCTTATACTATTGGGTTTTTTAATTCTTCTGTGATCAGATTACTCATTAAATACGTTTTTGTGATACTCCAGGATCATTAATAAGACAATGGAGTTGAAGACAGAACTGTTAGATCAGTTGTTTTAAGTCTTTCTCGTTTGTGCTCTTCTGAATGTTTTCTGGTGGAGATGCAGATGTCTTTAGAGATTCCACTCATATGTATTATTTTATAAAATAAATCAGTGATTTTTAACCATCTTTTGCAGACTACAAATAGTGCATTGAGTGCCCAGGGATCAAAAATGGTATTTGGAAATACTCACATCCATATACCAATACTCACATCCATTTTATACTACAATGATAAATTTCTGGCTCACCTACTTTATAATACTTGTCCCGTAGTGCTTTCTGCTCCCTTGTCTCACTTCTGTTGCTTTTTTTTTTCCTTGAACTTCTGCACATTTGTCAGAACCTCTGAAGTAGTAAAGTAGTAACCATATTATTTTACAGTATTGCCACTCCTGGCATCAGACAGTATCTGTTGGCTGCTTTTGCCTTCAGTGCAGGTGCCTTTGCATACACATATTAAAACTGTAATGCTCTTAGAGAAAATACAGTGTACTGTCAGTTACCTAGACATGTTCATCATAAACAGCTGACTTGATTAAAAAGTCAGGCTGGGTGAGGGGGACAGCACTGCCTTATGACAATTAAAAAAATACAGTGTTGCAGCCATTAACAGATGGTTCAGATTTAGACTATTTTAATCATAACTATGAGATAGAAATGCTTATTAAAAGCTTAGATTTTTTTTTTTGGAGGTTTTCCCATCACTACAGAAACCTGCTTGTGAACTTTTTTAACTTTCTGACAAGGGGCCAGATTTTTCCACTGAGACCTTAATCTGTAGCTGAGGCAATGCATTGGAAGTGTTTCAAGATTTCCCTGACATGCAGCATTGCAGTTTCTTAAATGGGTGTCTGATGAGAATTTGGATTGGTTCTGATTGCTGTCAGGGCAGCGGTGAGAATGGATAGTGTAGGGTACTGATTTGAGGCCAGTTTTTGGAAAGGGTTAGGCATTGTGGAAGATAGAAGGTGTTTTGTGGTGTCGAAAACAAGGTTTGTTTCTTTATATTCTACCAAATATGCTATTTGTGTAGTGTTGTGTAGGGGAAGATGAAGCTGGGTAATGGCTGAGCTGTATTATTTTGCTTTTCCTAGTTCTACATCTAAGTTTCACTATGAATATGGTAATTCTAATCCTCTGTAGTAGATATGAAATGTGAAAGTGAAGAGAAATAGTGATGAGTATTTCTGAGAGGTGGGGTTTATTTTTAAGGGTTTAAGTGTTAAGCTTTAGTAAATAATAGGAAAATAGTGTTACCTTCTTCCTGTACAACAGTATGCTGACTGACTGTGGCAGATCCTTTCTTTTCTTTATTCACATTCCAAATATTTATTTTTTGATGACGTAAGGAGTTGCTGAATTTTGAATTCAGTATTTTCTTTTTAATACCCAGAATTTTTTCAGAATGCTTATCATTGGAGGTAGATATTTAAAGTAAATGCCTGTCTGAGCAAAGGCCAAGAGTAACTCATCTTTTTACAATTATATAAAATGTCACTGTCTGTCCTAATTGACAGGTTCAAACCAAAATCAACTCAGGGAATGCCTTATACTATTCATTAAGTTCTCAGTAAGCGATCACATTTCTTTCTGGCTTTACAAGCTCCGAACCTATTTGAGTGTTTGGAAAGTCACTGAAATGCAAATCCTTCTTCATCAAATAAAGATGAAAGAGAAATTCAGCTTCCTGTTAATGATTTCTTCAATTATAAAAGTTACTGCCCAAATCCAGGCATCTGTGTATTTCTATTGGCATTGAAAAGCATAAGGCTGTGAGAAAAGTGAAAATATTTCCTTCTTAAGCAGATGCACAGATCTAAATGGAAACATACTTTTATTGCAACTTCATGTGTTCCCCTATGCTGCAATGCTTCCATTTGTGAACATATTTTATACATAAAATTTGTATTTTCAGGACTTTATTATATAGCTTAGAGCTTAATTTGAATTGTGTCTTAGAGGCACAGAACTTTCAACATGGAAAATCTTGAGAGCATTGATGTTCTTTGAAAATGTAATGTGCAACATGCTGCTAATGAGCAGACCTTGATCCTTCTAAGCGAATATTTCTAAGCTAATAAACTTCTGAGCTAATACTGAAGTTGGTAAACATGTTAGGCGTGCTTGGGAAGGCTTCCATGAATGCTCAGGTCAAACAAAAATGTTTGAACAGTGTCTTTCAATTTGTATTTTCAGGTAACCCACCCTTGAAACCATTATCTATGCTGAGGAATAGTGAAGCAAAGGATTCTTCACTTGAGCCAGATACTTCCACACCCATGAAAAAGAAGAAGGGATGGCCAAAAGGGAAAAGCCGAAAACCAGTCCACTGGAAGAAAAGACCTGGTCGAAAACCAGGTTTTAAACTGAACCGGGAAGAGGTGCCACCATCAGTTCACGATGAAATAGTTGATGAAGCAGTAGCTAATTCAAAACCAGGGCGTAAGCCCAAAATTTCAGATAAAGAAGAATGTGTTGAGCAGAAAGACCTGCCTCTCATTGAGGAAAGGAAAGAGGAAGATGTGAATATGGAAGCAGAAGAGGTAGGAGAGGGAGAAGAGGAAGATACTGCCAGCAGTGAAGTAAGGGCAGTTTCTCCTGTGGACAGCAACAGCAGTCCAGTGCCAGAAGTAAAAGAGCCTGAGATAGAAGAGGAAGTAGAGGAGAAGCCACGGATTTTAGAAGAGCAGAGGCAATCAGAAGAAGAGCAGCAAGAATTAGACGAACCTGAGCATGACCGTGAGGAAGAAGAGGAAGTTGCAGCAGTGACAAATCAAAATGAAGATCATGATGCTGATGATGAAGATGATGGTCATCCAGAGTCTCTGAAGAAAAAAGAATTGGAGGAACAGCCTATTAGAGAAGGGGTGAAGGAGGAGCCTCAGGTGCAAGAATGTTTTTTAGAAGCAAGCATTCCAAGCAGTAGAGAAGATGCAAAAGAAAAAGATGAAGCAGAGGCAGATTCTGAGGAAGAGCAGGCTTCCCATGAGACATCAGTGGGCTCAGAGCATGTCCCTGGGTCTGAAGATGATCACGAAGAAGAGCAAAGTAATAAAGAGGGGTTAATTGAATTAAAAGAAGAGGAAGAGATTCCTCATAGTGAACTAGATCTTGAAACTGTTCAAGCAGTCCAGTCCTTGACACAGGAGGAAAGCAATGAGCATGATGTAGCTTACCAGGACTGTGAAGAAACTCTTGCAGCTTGTCAGACTTTGCAGAGTTATACTCAGACTGAGGAGGATCCTCAGATATCAATGGTTGAAGATTGCCAGGCCTCAGAACACAACAGTCCAATATCTTCTGTTCAGTCCCACCCCAGCCAGTCTGTGCGTTCTGTCAGCAGCCCAAATGTGCCCGCTCTGGAGAGCAGTTACACACAGATAAGTCCTGAACAAGGATCCCTGTCCGCACCCTCTATGCAGAACATGGAGACCAGCCCCATGATGGATGTGCCTTCAGTATCAGACCACTCTCAGCAGGTGGTGGATAGTGGCTTCAGTGACCTTGGCAGCATTGAGAGCACTACAGAGAATTATGAAAACCCCAGCAGCTATGACTCCACTATGGGAGGCAGCATTTGTGGAAATAACTCTTCCCAGAGCAGCTGTTCATATGGAGGACTGTCTTCTTCTAGCAGCCTCACTCAGAACAGTTGTGTTGTCACTCAGCAAATGGCAAACATTGGCAGCAGTTGCAGCATGATGCAGCAAAATAGTGTCCAGCCTGCAGCAAACTGTAATATCAAGTCACCTCAGAGCTGTGTAGTAGAAAGGCCCCCAAGTAACCAGCAACCAACAACACAGCCACAACAGCAGCAGCCTCAGTCCCAGCAGCCACAGCCCCCACCTCCACCCCAGCAGCAACCTCCGTTATCTCAGTGTAGCATGAACAACAGCTTCACCCCAGCACCTATGATCATGGAAATACCCGAGTCAGGCAGCACTGGTAACATAAGTATCTATGAGAGGATTCCCGGGGATTTTGGTGCTGGGAGCTATTCACAACCATCAGCCACATTCAGTTTAGCCAAGTTGCAGCAGCTGACAAACACCATTATGGATCCTCATGCCATGCCTTATAGCCATTCTTCTGCTGTGACTTCCTATGCAACCAGCGTTTCTCTCTCCAACACAGGGCTGGCTCAGCTGGCTCCCTCCCACCCCCTGGCAGGCACCCCACAAGCACAAGCCACTATGACACCTCCACCAAACCTGGCATCCACCACCATGAACCTCACATCTCCTCTGCTTCAGTGTAATATGTCTGCTACCAATATTGGTATTCCCCATACCCAGAGGCTGCAGGGGCAGATGCCAGTCAAGGGGCACATTTCCATCCGCTCCAAATCAGCCCCCCTGCCCTCGGCAACCGCACACCAGCAGCAGCTGTATGGCCGCAGCCCCCCTGCTGTCGCCATGCAGGCTGGGCCTCGGACCTTGGCTGTGCAGCGGGGCATGAACATGGGAGTCAACCTGATGCCAACCACCCCATACAACGTGAACTCCATGAATATGAACACCCTGAATGCCATGAACAGCTACAGAATGACACAGCCCATGATGAACAGCAGTTACCATAGTAACCCTGCCTACATGAACCAGACAGCACAGTATCCTATGCAGATGCAGATGGGAATGATGGGGAGCCAGGCCTATACCCAGCAGCCTATGCAGCCAAATCCTCATGGAAACATGATGTACACTGGCCCCTCCCATCACAGCTACATGAATGCTGCTGGGGTGCCCAAGCAGTCTCTCAATGGACCATACATGAGAAGATGAGCAAGATCAACTTGCATCCTAAAAACTGAAATAAATATAAATAAAGGAACCTTTTATACTGACGAACCAGAGAAAATGGACCTTTTTCCAGTTAAAATATTGCTGTAGATTTAGAGGGACTTTCTTTGGTTTATTTTATTTTTTAGGAAGCCTGGTCTTTATTTTTTTGATTTTTGTTTGTTTGTTTTTCTTTTCTTCACAATCGTCAAACATTTTACAGCTAAAATCACTTACAGATGTTTTTTAGAGGGGAAACATGCACAAAATCTTTTCATAATTTAAAAAGAGCCTTACTTTGCTGACAAAGTGGACATAGTATGTGTAATGTGAAATCATCTTCCTAATTTTTAAAAAAATGTATGTCCTTTTCCCTCCTGTGCCCCTCTGTATGCAGTTTCTAGTGCTGCAGCCATGTAAAATGTTTGACATCTCAAAGAATAACAACCCTTCCCTCTAAACCCCACCTAACATTTCCTACTTCTAGCAGGAGGCACTTATTGGGAGATTTGGAAGGGGACACAAAGGATAAATGAAGATCTTTGTTTCTGCAAGTCAGGAAAAATTTTTACTCTTTAATTTTCCCTGACTCTCTCACCCTCAGTAAAATTTGGAGTTAGGTGTAAACAATAAACTATTCACATTGGTGTTTTTGTAGATGAGTTAATTGAACTTGTATGTTTTATGCTGAAAATATAATGTAACTTTAAAATTATCCCATTCACCACCCAGACACGCATGTGAACACACATGTGCATTCATGCACGTGTTCTGTCACTGAACTGCTGGAAGCATCTCAAGAGAGAACTTGTTTTGTATCCCTTCTGCAGTCGTGAGGAGGACAAGGTGGGTAGTGGTCTGTTAGGACAAGAAAATGGTTACAGGCTCTTCTGGTGACCTGCAAGTCAGCGAGAGCTGAGCTCCCGTACTGCTCTAGTACATACTTGGAAATGCTGAGGGTTTTGGTTCTGAGCCTTTGAGTCCGACTGAGCTCAGAAGCAGCTGTTTTCAGTTAATGTCTTGGCTTGGGAAATGCTGGAAGATAAATGTGCATTTGGTGACTGGGATGAGAACCCTGTGGTGTCCTTGTCACTCTTCCGTTCCTGGTCTGAGGTAGGAAGTTGCTGAATGTGCTGCTTTCTGGGGGAGTCAGTGATGTTTTTCCTGATTGTCTTACTGTGTTTGATATCCATTTTATAGGAATAGCCCCAGATTTAATCTAGTGTGGGAAAAGAAGGGAATCGGCCTCTTTTACAGCAGTGAAACCGTCCCAACACCTTAGCAGAATCTAGGCGGCAGGATTTTGCTGTTTATTACTGCAAAATCCAATTTACATTAATTTTGGCTACACTGCTGGCAAGTCACCCAATACAAAAAGGGACAACCCTTTAATGTAAAGTTGTGTTTTGTTTTTTTTTATTGTATATGAAGTAGAAATACAGACACATTAATAAAACTAATTCCTTTTGTTTTTAAACCAAAAGAATCTAAAAGTTGGGGTTTCTTCAGATGCACTAGAATGGACCTTCCTCCAGTAACTGCTAACCATAAAAGGCAGAATTCAAAGGACTTCCACTTTTTATTTCTGTTTTGTTTTGAGCATGTACAATGCTGTGTAGGACCCCATTTCTCTGTATATACTATTCCAGTTCCAAATAACCTGTGTAGAAAGCGCACTGTGCTGCCCTCTCTTCCTAGATCTTCAGCTGTGTCGCTGCTTCCTGGGGGTGGGGGTGGGTCTGAGACAGGAGGAGAAGCTGTTGAAACGAGGGCCATGAATTTAGTTTGTTTGCCTTTATGTTTGGTTTGGTTTTGTATGGGTTTTTTTATCAATTGGGCAGCTCCCTTTTCCACAAGCCTTTGTGACTGTAGAACTATTGTAGAAAAAAAAGTTCTTTTCTATATATAAAAAGAAATTATCCAACGCAGTAATATTGGTACCTACCATTTTTTCACTTCTGTTTAAAAAAAAAAATGTATTTTTAGCAAGATAACTTGGGTAATCTTCTAAAAGAAATGAAAAAAATCTCACTGTTAGTGACTTTGATGCCTTTTAAAAATAAGAGCTTTTTCATTTCATTCCATCTTTAAAATTTTTTATCTTTGTTGTAGAATATTAAAAACTATTTTAAGAAAGATAAAATTCTCTTTAAAGAGATCTCTAGAGTGTGTGAATAGGAGCTCCAGATGCCTCTAAAAGCCGCATGTACAAATGAAGCTGAGTCTATTCCTGTCTGTTTATATTTGCTTTTCCTGTTTTGTAACCTCTTTGTACTTTGTTCATGGTGACTTGTAAGCTAAGGGGAAGGGGGTGCCTAGATGCCTTTGTAATTCTCCATGTCATACGCTCCTGGCTGGATGGTCTCCCTTCCTCTCCTTGTATGTAATATCACTTTTTTTTCCCCTTTCTAGCAAGTACTTTCAAAAGAACTCTGTACATTTTAACATAAAAAAATAAATTATGTTGAGCCATTTTGGATGTCAGTTGTGCGTGTAGATTTTTGTTCTTCCTTTTGAGTGGTGAATGCTGTCCCTGGTACTTGGTGCTGTGAATATGATTCCCTGTGGGCCTTTTCACCTGAAAGAGAGGTGATTCTTTGAATTCACTAATGAGATCTCTTGTTCATGTTAATTTTTATCTAGAACTTCTAATTAGGGAGAGATGAAGAAGAAGAAGCTTCTCCAGAAATCACCACCTATAAATTCCTCTCTGCCAGTGCTGCCCAAAATCAACTGCGATTCTGGTTTCTGTCAGCTTCAGTTTGTAATTTTGACTTGTGCCCTTTAATACTGGTAGTGTGTGTTTTGAAGTTTACCCCACTGCCTTCAGGTGCTCTCTCATCTGTAATGAGAACCTCAAAAACGAGAACCAGATGACAAGACATTTTATCCAGCTTAGGTTTTCCCTGCAGCTTTAAGGCACAATTGGATCATTGTGGTGCCACCCCAGTCTGTCGCTGCACAGTTCTCCACAAGCTCAAAGCTCTGACAACGCTAGAGGGAAGCACAGTTCCAGCGTTCGTGTGATCGATGCCCGAGTTTTCCCTGTGACAAGCACGATAAGCCTCGGGACAGCAACCACTGCCTCAGCCTCCAGTGGTTCGAGGGCTGGGCCAAGCTTTATAAAGACCCAGTGGCCACAAGAACCTTCCAAAGGCTTTTCCGCAGACATGCTGTCAAAAGGCTGTCTTCAAGAAAGCAAGCTGTTAAGAAAAAAACATTATTTGATCAAATAGGCTGTGTTGTTAACTGATTATTGATCAAAAAATAACAACAAAAAACCCAGCCTTGGTGTGTGTGGGCTAACTTGATGACAACCACACTTGGGAGCCATGAATAAGGTGTCCTCTTTTTTAGAATCTTGTCAAACAAGCTATCAAATCCTACCATTAGAGAATGACTAAATAGGGGAAAGAGGGGGTTTGTTGGGTGGGTTTGTGTTGTTTTGTGGTTTTTTTTTATTTCAAGAGAGCTGCGAAGCCAAAACAGGTTTGAAATCTGGCTGTATTGAAGAGCAAGAACCTTTGGTAGCACAGAGCACGGTGTGAACAGCTGCTCCTGCCAGTTCTGCGTTGCTGTGGCCAGGTACCGTACTGTGGACATGGGGACAGTTGCCCTGTTCAGCACTGTCAGGTTCACTCTGAATTAGTTGATAGGTGAACCAAAAAGTCTGCTACCACCTCTCGGTATTCAGGGAGCAGTTTGAATGTAACTTACAGCAACAAACTACTGTCTGGGAGACTAGATTTTGGTTCTTGAAAGAGACTAACTGCAAGGAGAATGATCTTAAAGGGTTCTGGCAGTTCTGAAAGCTCCTCAGTGAGATAATTCAGAAAAAGCTAAAAAGAACTGAACCATCTTAATTAGGTTCCCAGCTCAGGGAAAGTGCTCCTTGCTCAGATCCGATCTCTGCAAGTAATAGAGGAATGCAGATAGACTGAGGCAGACCAAGTTTACAGCAGCTGAGGTGAGGCCTGCAACATCTTTTACCTTCACAGCTTGTCAGCCAGAATAATTTACCTAAAAATAGATGCCTGAAGTTGAGCTTTGAATGTAAAAGTCTTTTGCCCCGAATACAGAGAATCTCAGCAACCTCACCAAACACTGATTTTCACCTAGAGCAAGGCAGGACTCCAGCTACATGCTTAATCTCTTGAAAAGCTGCAGGACCTTGCAGAGACTCAGGAATTTGCTTCCATGCTTCCTTCCTTATGGGAGGTTCTCTTCTGTTGGACAACCCTGTATGTGAAACTGGCACATAATAACTTTTCATTTTGTGTCATAATTTTCCCAAGGGTTCCTCTGTCAGTAGTTTGTTCTCCCTTGCCAAATACTTTGCCTTGTGAACTCTAGATAGTGACTGTTTTGTCAGTACGTTTGCCATTTGTGTCACCTAGTAGAATCCCAGTATATAATTGAGGTAACAGAGAGTTATCATAGTACAAATAATCTGTTTTCAAGGGAAAAGTGATAAATATGGTGCTGTGTGACAAAGAATTAAATAAGGTTTTGAAAAATTTCTACTAACATGTTGGCTAACATATGCATATGGTACCTTTCAGCTAAAGGAGAAAGTCTGTTTACCGAAACTCAGTCATCCTCTGTTTCCCTATTTTATCCAATAGGAACAACCAGCAATAAGAGATCATCTGCAGTTCCACATACTTCCCAAACAACTCCTCCAAAGAAGATAAAAACCACTGTTGGACAAAAAAATTATGTGGTGAGTTAAGTGAAATTAGTAAGTCCATTTCCCATTTCTTGTGTCCTGAGTCCTGCATGAATGGTGAAGACAATGAGCTTTTGTTTATGTGCAGTCTCTAGGGTCCCTTTTTACCAGCCATGCACCGACAGCACATCGAAGCTTGGTATCAGTCATAAGTCAAATGCTTCCTAACTGAGAACATCCTAAGCGTAAGCCCCTGCTTAGGACAATCTTACGTGTACAGCAGAGATAAATAGTTCCAGTTAACTTGGCTTTTAAATCATGCTGTCAAA
This sequence comes from Pardalotus punctatus, assembly GCA_013400915.1. NCBI lineage: Eukaryota > Metazoa > Chordata > Aves > Passeriformes > Pardalotidae > Pardalotus > Pardalotus punctatus. The sequence goes on from VZTX01027647.1 coordinate 40,403, forward strand.
ATTCAAGACAGATGTTTGAAAACCAACCACCACTGATGTCAAAGACCATTCAGTTGGCACGCTACTTCCCCCCATCAGAGAGCTAAGCATCAATTCAAAGGCTAGCAGCTAGGGAGGTACCAAGACAACAGCTCTGAACCTATAATTTGGTAGGAATGAAATCCTCCCTGGTATCTTGGGGGAAAGGAAAAAGGGTGTCACATAGGAAGAAATGAATGGTTACTGGTCAGCAGATTTCCTGGACTAGGGTTTCAGTCAGTCCTGCTGGGAGGAGCTATTCTCCAGGGGAGCAGGTTCAAGTTGCTGTGTGCTCCTTCTGATAAAAATCTTCTGCTCTGAAGTAGGCAAGACTGCAGTTACTTTAGGAGTGTCCTTGTCCTCCTTTGCATTGTGTTAGTGAGCATGCTCTTGAGACCAAAGCAAATCACAGAAGTTGGTCCTCAGAAAACGATCAGAACTGCCTGGGTATATAAAGCAAGGGGTCAGCAGGTGATGGTTGAAAGGCTGGGGACAAAGTAAAGCACTGAAAAAAACAATGCCTTTAGAGGCCATTGCAGACACCCTTGATCATCTCTCTCTCTATCCAGCTGTGAGGCAGGTGCTTTGATCTGCTTGGAAACCTGATTGCTGTCCACAAGAACCTTCATCACAAATTCTGCACAGGGCTCAGCAAGCCCAAGCAGCAAATGTTGGTGCAGAAGGAAGACAGAAATGGAATTGTGATGTTATGGGGTAGCACTGTCTGAAGCTCTGACAGCTTATGTGCAGCTGCAGATAACTGTGTTACAGTCAGGGTCTGAAGAATGCAATATTGCTCTGGGTAAGGTGATAAGGAAAATGAGTTTGAACAGGGAAGTATTTCTAGCTGTAGGAAAGCATAAGTATCTCTCTCAGCTGCACTGGTAAAAGCAATTCATCTACTCAAGTGCACCTTCCTTTTCTGGGGATGGCAACTGATGTTTTTGGTGTCTTTCAGGCTACACCTGAAGGGCATTAGATCAATAATCCCTCTGACTTACAGATGGAGTCTGAACCCGGGACTATCTGAAATCATGCTAGCTAATTCTCTGCTCTGTGGTGAGGCAGGGACTTGGTGGTATTTTGCAATTCAGGTGTCTAGTGGTTTTCCAGTCATGATCAGTTATGCAGTAATGCACAGGGCAACGGGGAGAGGGGTTTAGGATCAATGCTATGGCCAGGAGCAGTATTTTGAAAAGTTCTCTGCGTCTCATCTTCCCTTGAGCATCCATTTCCAGCATTCTAATGACCCTGTGCTTTAAGGGCTTCTAGAGAAGGAGACTGGACCCAAACTGTAGAATTATAGAACTGTTTGGGTTGAAAGGAACCTTAAAGATCATCCTGTTACGACCCCTGTTATGTACAGGGACACCTTTCATTAAGCCAGGTTGCTCCAAGCTCCATCCAGCCTGGCCTTGAACAGTTCCAGGGATGGGGTAACCACAAATTCTCTGGGCAACCCATGCCAGTACCTCACCACCTTCACAGGAAAGAATTTTATTCTCATATGTGATCTAAACGTATTCTCTGTCAGTGTGAAGCCATTCCCCCTTGTTAAGTGTTCTCCATCTTTCTTGTAGGCTCGCTTCAGCTACTGGAAGGCTGCAATTGGGTCACCCCTAAACCTTCTCTTTTCTAGGCTGAACAAACCCAGTTCTATCAGTCTTTCCGTAGTTCCATCATGTTCAATAGTCTGTGATGGACCTATGCTCCCCAAATTTATCTAACCGTTGTATGGTTTTGTTTTCACAGCATTCCATAGGAGTGGATTCTACATTTCATTTTTATGTTGAGTAGAAAGATTATGGAGCAGTAGTTTGTTTTTTGGTGTTTTTTTGCTATTTTAAATATGCTGTCTCTGATTCATTTTTTGTGCATAAAATAATGATTTTTGTTTTCACTTTGTGTAAGTGTGACTTTGACTCTGTATCAGTCACCGTTTCCTGTGCTCCATTATTGCCTTTCTTTCAGGTCTAGAGTTGCTCTGCTAGCATGTGCAGCCCCTTCATGTATCACAGAATTGCAGAATGAGTGAGGCTGGAAGAACATCTGGCAGTCATTTGCTCCAACCCCTGCTCCACTGGGTTCACCTAAAGCAAAGGGCAGACAATCCTAATGCAATTCTGTGGTGATGAGCTCATCTGCCTCCTGAACTGTGTGCCTGCTAATACAGGGGAGATCCCTTTCAGCCTTGCTATATGCAGTTTGTGCTTCTTTGTAGAATCATTACAATATTTTCATTATTTTTGTTCAAATGAGTGCCTCATTGTGCATTAAACAGAATGGCAGCCAAGCATCCAAGTGTCTGGAGGCTTTATCAGGCATAAGCCTTCAGGCAAAGGGGAAGAACATTAGGCTAGCTATGCTTAAGCATATCCAGACCCCAAGAATGGCCACTCAACTTGTTCATAGAGTCTGCCCTTGCAGAATAGCCTGCCCCACAGCATGAGGCCTTCTTTGATTTGGCAGCTAATTATACCCATGTTAATGAGACTTGTACCTTCCCTGAAAAGTGTCTTCCTTATGGTCACTCAAAGCACTTACAGAAATCTGAGTTCTTCTGAGCCCTAGTATGTTCGGAGCTGTGATATTGACTTGTAATAGTATATTACCTGTTACCCAGGCCTGTTTTGTGAGTAACTTATTTTTTAGATGGCTTTTACAACACTAGCCTCTGAATTCATTAAATGTCCCTATTCTTTAATGCTGCTGCTTTTTTTCAGCCCTTTGTTTGGAGCATCTGGTAACACTGCATAAAGCTGCCTGGAACAGGAAAAGAGAAATAGACAACTGAGGTCTCACACATTCCCCTTCACACGTTTCTCACTGTGCGGAAAAAGAAAGAACACAGTGCCCGAAGCACAAGCCAGCAAATAGGTTAGCAGGTTAAAAACAGAAGTGACAAAATAAAAAGCTTTCCTAGAGACTCCTGGGCTCAACAAACTGGTTGAAGTACCCAGAGCTGGTGGTTCTGCTCCTAGTTCCCAGAGCAAACGTATGAATTTTGCTTTGCAGCAACTGAGAGGCATCTCCACTGCGTGCCCACAGTGTCCTCCAAAGCTGTGGGCACGCAAAGCCTGACTCTCCTCAGCGTCTCACTCATCACTTAAAGGTTATTTGCCTGCTCCTGCCCTGCGCTCAGTGCGCTTTGGCTCGTGAGGAGTTAAGAGGTGGGGTCTGTGTGAAGGAGGAGGAGGAGGCCGTGTCTGCCGCAGACGGGCAGGGCCGGCTGTTCCCGCTGACGGATGTCGCGGAGCGGCGTCTGCAGCGTTTTCTTGACATCGGGGGCAAAAGAACGCCTGTGCCAAAGGCCGGAGCACAGCACAGCCATCCCTCGGGTGTCAGTGTGCAGGCCCTGGCACGGAATGGGGCCGGGTCCTGAAGTCTGACCCAGCCTCGGAACCTGGAGGGCAGGACTCGAGCGAAGGCTGAGATGACCTTGCCGCAGGTCATACAAGGAGCTCAGGGTGGCCCCTGGCACTGAGCGCTTGATGCCCAGACGGGTTGAGTGCATCTGCTGGGAAACGAGGCTGTTGCATATAGCAGAACTTGGTGTCATTCCTGTGTTTCCCTTTTTGAAAAATTAGGAAATTCCACAGAATGAATTATGGACTAGTAGAGAGCTGAGTTAGGATGCAAAGTCCAGCATCCGGATGTGAGGCACTCTCAGTGTGTTATGATTAATGGTGACAACTGTCTCCTGTGTGCCTGTTGTTGACCAAAGGTAATAATGTTTTTGTGTTTGGCCTCAGCCTCATATGCCCTGCAAAGGGCTCATGGGGGTGAGGCTCAATTACAGTGATAGTCCAGTTGTGCTCCCAACACCTTCTGTCTGGAGCATTTTAACTCTGCAGCTCCTATTTAATTTTGTAATTTTTTTTAATGGGCATTCAGAACACATTGCTAGATAAAGACATGCAGCTGTATCTGGACTTGAGTGTATTATTTGTCTATGTGGGTAAAATACACAAAACTAAAGCTGTACTAGGAAACACACTGTAAAATTTTATAATTGCCTATTCTTCATATTTTGTTAGAAACTTCCCTATATTATTAGTCATCATATTCTTTAAAAATTGTATCATACGGCAGTCTTTTTTCCTGATTTTAGCACACTTCTTGGTCTATGGGTGAAGCAAGAGAATTGGGGGAACTTCAAAGGGTAAAGAAACAAAAGGAAAAAAATGCAAGAAAACTTAAGCAGAAAAGCGACCTACAGTGTCTGTACAATTAAGTTTGCATATCAGCTTCTTGCCAGTCTAAATAACCTGTGACTGTCAGGTAGCTGTTGAGGAATTGACATTAATCCCTGCTTTGCCGTCTTTTATCCCAAAGGGACCATTACTGCCTAGAATTCAGGGAGATGGTTCCAGAAAAGTGCAGCATTTGCAGAGCTTCCCCCTGTGCAGATAGTTTTCCCGTAGGTGCCTTGCCCATGGATTTGCACTTAGGCAATGTTTTTTTCCGAGGGATGAGAATTGAGCTCATAAAGGCAGGGCTGCTCAGACATGCCTGAACACATAAGCATACTTTGCTGCAGGTGATGGTGTGGTCACCACTGAAGAGCCTACCCCGGTTTTATCCTGGCCCCCTCACACACTGGTGCCATGTGCAGGAACTAAAGTTACTCCCCCAGGCCTGATGCCTGGGCTCCAGAATGGAATTGCTTGTGTTTCTGGAAGACAGCTGCAGGTGAAATGTACGGCTGTGTGTCGAGAAGGGGTGGCTGACTCTCTGGGAGTCTTGCCTAGATATCCTCAGAGAGGATTTGCGCTCTGGTGATGCCTGGGTGGGCAGGAGCTGGTGGTTTGGGTTTACTTTGCTGCTGCTGTGTAAAGAGCAGACTGAACCCTTCATTTCTGTCTCCTGTTCGCAGCTAAGATCCCTCCCCTCCTCTTGCTGCTCACTCAGTGGAGAGATGCGAGGAGGAAAGGATGCTGCTAAGCTGCACTTTGCTTCAGTACTTGGCACATCCTTTGCAGTATCGGCTGTTTTCTGAGCAGAGACGCTGCCTGCCTCCCAACCGATGCAGCCATTCCCTATTGCTCCCCTTGAAAGGAGATGGAATCGTAACCCGGAGTGAGTGAGTGATGCGGCTGCTGCACTGAGACTGACTGTGAGGAAGAAAATTGGAGAGACTGGAATATGTGCCTGCCTCAGCAGCACTGCAGTGGTAAAGCCCCTGACTGAATACATTCAGGTTACTATTCTTTAGGCATTGCTACAGAGAACTCAGGAGTCGGATGAAATGCATCGGCCTCCTTTTTCACTGCTTCTCTATTGTCATCATGCGTTAATTGCTGGGAATTATTTTCCTTCCTGTGGCTGACTGCCTGCGTCTCTTCCGATACTGCAGGAGAAACAGTGAGGGCGAGAGCTCAACACCAAGCCAGTGTCCTGTCCCACAAGAAGGCTTCTGCATGATGTGCCAGCGCAATCAGGGGCTGCTGCAATGGTGCATAGAACCTCTGGAACAGCTGGATTTGGGATTATTAATGGTTTATAAAGGTGTCCCAGACTGCATCTAGCAACTACCTGAAGACATTGGCTGTCCTTTGGGGCTTGCTGACTGCTTTCAATTTTCCTCTCAGTACTGCTTTCACGCTCATCTGGGTCGACAGCATTTGAGTGAGGGGAACACAGTTCTTTGGCCGGGAATTGGAGGGTGCTGCACGGAAAGTGCAGGTGTGAGTTCTGGAGGGGACTGCAGTCTGACCAGCCATGGCTCAAGCAGCTAAGCAGCTGAAGAAAATCAAAGATATTGAGGCTCAGGCTCTGCAGGAGCAGAAGGAGAAGGAAGAATCCAATCGCAAGCGCAGGAACCGTTCTCGGGACCGGAAGAAAAAGGTCAGTGGCATTGGGGCAAGCAGCCCTGCGTTCAGATGCCTGTGGTTGTGGCAGTGAGTCCTGTTTGTGTTTGGGGGTGTGGAGGGGTGGGGAGAGAATGACAGAGGGGCATCCTGGTCCCTGTACAAACCTGTGGGCAGTCAGCACAAGAAACAGCCTGTCAAACAGAGGACAACTTTTGGGACCAGAAATCTGCTGTTTACCCTGACAGCTTGAGGGGAGCAGGGAGAGGGAGGGAGTGCAGATATAAAAAAGCCTAATGAAGGGGAGAGGGAAGTGAGTGGTTTATCAAGGCAGCTTAATAGACTCACTCAGCCCAGTAACAGATTTGATCTCTGAGATAAAATTGCTGGGTTTTAGCTTACTTCAGTTTTTCACAGTTGCTCTTTGTGTTCAGAGCTAAGGGGCAAGAGACCCCCACCCCTTTTTTCTAGTGAAGGACTAGTTTTGATGTCCACTCTATCCCTTGTTTGATCTTCACCAGAACACTGAAACCAGGGCATAGCAGGAGCAGACCCCAAACAGAGAAGGCATGTTTGTGCAGAGGACTGTGAGTTCTGCTGCTGCTGAGGGCAGGCTACATATGTGCATGGGATGCAGGTCATCTTTCCTGCTGGCAGCAGGTGAGGGCGATCAGGGTCAATGAAGGTGTCTGTCCCTTCTGCTGACACCAACATGCTGGAGCCTGGGGTCTGCCAGCTGTTTTGAGCTGTAGCTCCTCTCTGGAAAGTCACTGCCAGTTTTTTCTTGCTGCCTGCAGGAGTGGGCATGTTGCTAAGATAGCTTTGCTGCCCCTTGAAGACGTCTTCAATCTGAATGTTCTTCTCACAGGAGGGTCTGGGGGTATGTGTGCTATGCAGCAGTGCAAGAGGCAGAGAGGAGAGAGGTGAAACCAAGGATAATCAAGGATATATCTGATTGGAAGTTACGATACAGGAATTCTTAGGTGGGCTCCTCCTCTGCCTTTACCCAAAGAGTTGGAGACTTCTGTGTGCCCCTGTGAGCAGGAGCCTCACAGCAGAACTCTGCTGTTGGAGTGTCTTAATAGTTGGGCCCTGAAAGTACTGAGGAGAGTCTTGCTTTTCTTAACGCTAGGCCAGGACAGACTGGAGAGGTCTGAGTCCACAGAGAGTAGCTCATCAGGGGGAGATCAGTGGACACATCAAGATAGATGTGAGGTCTTCAGGCAGCAGCTGGGGAGTTGGATGTGGGGGTCATTCAGTTGCCACACTGTTGTGTCAGATGCCTCCTTCTCCAGTGATAATAAGTGCTCAGTGCCTGCAGGTCCATGGCTGTTCCCTGCAGGGCCTCTTGCACTGGAAGCTGATGGAGCACCTCGCCTTTCACATTGCCATAGGGCTGTAAAGGGGATCTGATGTGAAGAACCGCCAAAATCAGGACATTTTTCTATTGGGCCAGCTCTCTCGTGTGAGCCCCTGCCTCAAAGGCTCAGTGTTCCTAGTGATAGTGTTTTTCCTGTACAAGTCTCCTTGGGGCCAAGCGGAGGTCTACCAGGATGTATTGGAATTTCTCATTCTGTTTTGCTGCAGCAGTTGTGGGGGTTCGATTCGTGGTCAGTGTCTGTTAGTGCCCTGTGAACCTGCGTGGGACTTGCATCATGTCTGTGCCAAAGGCCCTTGCACTGACTCTTGGAATGTACTGAAACCACTGTCGTGTCACTGGCTCCTTCTGTTCCTCTGCCAGTGCCTGCCAGTTTTATCTTGCTTTGTACACAGACACAGGCTCTTTGGGGCAGAGGCTGTTCATTTGCTTGATGTTTGTACAGTGCAGGATATCAGTGTCTTGATTTCTGGTTGAGCCCACCAAGCATAGCTGCAATGGAAGTTATTAGTAGAGGCATGACCTATGATCCAGGGAAGTCCTAGCATGACACAAAGCAGAGAAGATGGCCAGAGGGAAGGAGATGAAAACCTCAGAAAAAATTTCTTATCCCATGTCATGTGGGCTGCTGTTATGAGCTGTTATGTCTTCAGTTTTGCATCCTTTAGCATTTCCTGGAATTTTTGTGTGATTGTGTGTGTCCCATGAACTTCACGGTTCTTGAATCCTGCAAGAACCTTGTATTCTGTGATATCTGGAGGCAGTGAGTTCTTTATTTAATGCTGTGTTGCCCAAAAACCTTCTCCTTGGACTATGATTGTATTTGTTGCTTTCCAGTTTCCATGGCAATTTCTTGGGTTTTGTATTAAGTGCATGTAACAATAACCTGATTGACCTTGTCCTGTCCGTTTTTGTGTTCTGTACCTCTTGTTGGTCTCTTGGCACAAGGACAGTCCAGATGTATAACCTTGTCACTCTTCCACTATTCCCTGCACCCAACCTTTGTAATTCAAGATGATGACAGTTGCGCTATCATTTGACAGGGGCTGCATCAAGGATTTAAGGAGCAGTATCTTGTCACTCATCCGTGCTCTCTGTCCAGCCCAGGCATACTTGTGCTTTGGGCTGAGTTATCACAGCCAGGCATGTCCTGAAGAGTGTTCCTGCTCTGTGTGCTCTGCAGAGTGGCTGTAGGTTGTCTCAATCTTAGAGATCAAGTGTTCAATAGTCCTGTGTGTTCCCATATTTAGTCCAAGTGCTGAACTGTGAGGACTTACGAGGGCTGTGGCATGATGTGTTAGTGACTTCTGAGAATGCTCTGCACACGGGAAGGTGTGACAGAGAGCAGACGTGAGCAAAAGAGAGTGTGAATTAACAGTTCACTGCCATTAGAGAATGTGCCAAGCATCATCTGGGTTGGCTTCTTGCTGTTCCTGCTGCAGGATCCTAGCTTCAAGTCTCCATGCATTTTTCTTAGATGGGCAGTTTACAGGGGACCAGAGCCATTCTGTCATTGCTGCATGGCTGCATGTGGAGTTTCTGATGTGGTCATCAGCACTGACAGGGAACTAGCGATTAATGAAAACGGTATCTGTGTTTTGGACGGAGATATATATGTCTCTTTTTTGTGGTTTTGAGAGGTAGTCATAGTCAAGAACACTTCCTTCCTTTCCCTGCAGATGTGGTAAGGCTACCCCAGCAGGAAGCCCTCACTGTGAAGTTATGCAGAGCACTTCAAAGACACAGTCCTGTCCTTGCCAGGGTCAGCGGGCAGCTGCAAAACACACTGGAAAAGTGGTGTTCTGATACTATTTATGAGGCAGCTCTGTAGCTTGTTATGTGAACACAGTTACTGAGTCCTTTTTGAGTTGCATGTGACTTATTGTAGTTATATAGTAGAGATAGAAAATGGACCAAATCCCTTGCTATGAATTCTAGAAGCATTGGCAGAGCTCACCAAATGGGTTGTTAGAAAGGGCCCAAACTGTCCAACCCCCAAACTGGGGCCCGGAGCACTTGGCTTACCCTTTGTCTCAAACATACATCTAGAAGCAACTTGCAGCTGTATCAGGTGCCCCCACAATCAATGGCTGGTGGCATTGTAACCTGACATGCTTTGATTGAAACTAATAAATAAAAGTTAACACTTTTATGAAAATCTTTCTTCCTATTGAAATTATTCTGATACTAAATTCAGCCAAGTATCTGGTCAAGGAAAAACAGGGGAGGACACCTTCATCTGCCTCTCTACAAACATGCAGATTCCAGCTGTGTTTCTCAGTGGACATGCAGGATTCATGGAGAAGGAGGCTGGAACCTCTAAAATGTCTATGACAAGAGTTCTATGCAGCAAATAGCAAGAGGACTTCAATAACATCAGCAGTGCCGATAATGTCCAAAGAACTCCTCGAGTACACGTGTGAGAGCATACTCCGTGTGCAGCATGACTGGGGCTACAGTATTAAATAACAATCTAACCAAAAGCTCGAAAGGAAATTCTTATGATTGCTATCAGTGTTTAAATGATAAATTATTAGTAGGAAAGATGTGATACATCCTCTCGGTACATTAAGAGCAAACTTTTCTTGGGCATCTAAAGAACAAATGAACAAGGCTGCCTGAATTTGCCACCTTTTTTTTTTACTGGTTCTTTTTTGTTTGGTTGGTTGGTTGGTTGGTTTGGTTTGGGTTTTTTTGGCTGGGGGCAGAGAGGGTACAATGAGGAACAAACCTCTTTTCTCTTTCTGCTTCTGTCTACTTTCTTTGTCTTGCAAATGTTCAAGGGTAAGACAGTGCCTTGTTACGGATTTGTAGAGCATCTCCCACAATGCATTCTTGAATAATAAGTGATTCCTAATAACAAACTCTCTGCATAAAACTCCTTGGCTTTTTTCTAGTTGATAGTTTCCTGGAAACAGAACACAGACCAGCCTGAGGGCTCATGGGTCTCCACAGTACAGGCTGGCACCCATCCTTAGTGCAGTACTGCTTCTGCATGCTGCAGCAGGAAATGTTTTAGTGCTTGCTATTACACACTGAAATACATCCTGCCAGGAGAGGTTGGGAGGATGCTTTGGAGAAGGGGACAAGAAATTTTGAGAGAAGGTTTGAATTATGTGGGAAAGCAGGAGCAAGGTGTTTCCATTTGGCAGGAGCTGTGGCAGAGAGTGCTCTTCCACCAGCTGGAGTGAAATAGTGGGAAGAAGCTAAGGGAGGACAGAGGACCAAGTGATCCCCTTTGTATAATTAAGCATGGATAAGGAATAAATGTGGGCAATGAAATGGCTGATAATAACTGTCAGAAGAAACTCCAAGCCGAGGTGTGTGAGGTGACTTGGGAGAGGGGGCACTGAGATGATTGCAGCGACGTGGAGGATGCTGATGAGAATGCTTTTACATGGATGAATTTTTCCATCCTTAGGAAGCTAGGGGAATGTGGTAACTAGAACAAGTCAGGAAGGGTTTGGACCAACAGCCACAAACTCAGTCAGACAGAGCAGCAATTACAGATGACTCCTTAGTGGGACAGTTGAACAGTCATATAGGGTGACCATGCTTGTGCTTGTTGTGTGACAAGCAAAAAAGGTCACTCACCGACTGTTTGCTGATAGGGTGTATCAGGGTGGTCTGAGCTTGGGATTCTGAGATAGAAAATCCAGACACCTCTGTCAGAATTATGCAATAAGCACATGAGAAACTGGGGTGAGAAATCGCTGCTGGAGCACTGCCAAGGAGCAGCCACTGGGTCTGTTCTCTCTGCTCGCCTGCATCCTTTTAAATGGCTGTTACTTTGCAGCAGCCTTCAGCTTGTGCTGCGTTTAAAGAGGATGTAGAGAAAAGAGTGATGGGCAGAAGGAGGGCAAAGGATTTCAGCAAACCTGGTTGTAGATGGCTCAGAACATCCCCATGATAACTAGCCTTCTGAGCTCTACTGTGTCCTGCTCCCATGGATATCTGGCCACTGCCCTATCGCTGGATTAGGCTACTGAAATTCTTGCATTCAGTGGCAGTAGATTGTGCCAGAGATGTGACATGGTTGTCAGCCACCTGGACCTTCACTAGCTGCGGGGAGCTGGGCTGGTATTTTACCTGCAAACTGGAGCTCATCAGCAGGAGAGAGGACCATGCTGCCTGCAGAGTCTCAGAGCACAAGAGCTGCTTTGTCTCCTTTCCCTGTGATGGGGTGGGGTGAACAGGAGCGGAATACTGGCATCTGGATGTGAGGGATGTTGGGTAGGAGCGGAATCCTCTGCTGCAGGGATTCACTGGTGGGAGAAAGCACTGGGGGGATGTTGGTGTTATTCTGCACTGCTGCTCCGCAGGCTCTTAAATTATTCAGATAATAACAGCAGCTCTATGTGCTCGGTGAGCCCACTGTGCTGAAATGAGGTGAGCAGCATCTGAAATCTTGTAGCATTCAGAAATCACTTTCAGGGGCAAGTTCTTTCAAGCTGTGCCCTATCCTCTGTGCCTGGCCCCTCAACCAGGACGTCTGCCCCAGGAGGGCACCGGCTGAATGCAGGGACGAGCCCTGACTGGAGCAAATGCTTTCAGGAGGGAGAGCACAAAGGACGGTGCCTTCATAAAAGTCCTGCACATGACAGCCTGCTGGGCTTAGTCTATACACCATAGGAAGCTGCCTGCAGTGTGGTGAAGCTGAGGTACAGCAAGCTAGATCTGAGCTCAAAGGAAAGCAGATTTCTGGAGTGCTAAAATTAGAAATTTAGTCTGAATTATGCTAATTTGTTTTAATTGTCGAAGTGTGTCAAGGTTCTTCAGAAATGTAACCTCTCTGTGGTGGTCTGGAAAGGTGCAGCATCACCAGTGGTGTGATGGAAGGATGGATCAAGGATTGTAGAGATTTCTGGGCTCCCTGGCCTATTTACATCTTTCTTGCAGTCGTTACCTGCAGCTCTCAAAATGCCATGAGGGTAGGTTCTGAAGGCGTTAGCTCTGGATGGAACAGGCCAGCCTAGTTAAAACCTTGGGTGAGTAGAGGGCAGCTTCCTAGGTGCGGGGAAGTTCCTGACACTTCTCTCTAAGGGCACTTATCAGCATGACAGAGCCATCTGAAAATTCACATTTTCTTTCACAGCTGATTATGTCATGTTGTGAGCCTCAACTCTGCAAGCAGCAGCAAAAATTCAAGCTCCCTTCCTATTTGCAAACCAGATTTTGCTGACTAGGTAAAACGTTAAGCCAGAACCATACATCTCTGTGTAGGGGCTGCAAATATAGGGGACTGCATTAAGTCTGTGGCTTCAAAATATTGCATCCTCAGTGAAAAATCTACAGCAGAGACAAAGCAGCAGGTATTTGCTGAAGTATCTTGGGAGGCAGGAGAACACAGCAGCAGGAGAGCATTTAGAAAACAGACGAGGTTTCTATATTTATACAGAGATGAGGAAGGAAGGAGAGAGTGTGCGTGCGCATGTTTGTGTGTGTGTGTGGCCCGGCCACTGGGAAGACTCCTGTTTAAGAGAAAACGTATTCCAGCAAGGTCACAAGCAGAAGTGAAGGCTATGGTCCTTCACTACACTGTGGTGACAGGACTTTGCAGGGACTGTAGGGTGCATTCATGTGCCTATGCTGGAACTTTTAAGTGGGAAATGCAGAGAACAGCATGCTAAAACCCTTGGCAGAATACAAACTATGTTTGATTTTTAACCAGTGTGATGGTCTCTGCAAAGGAATGATAAATATTGTTGCCTTCTTACAGTGTCATTTCTCCAGAAAACTAAAGTGTCCAGATATTCTGCAGGAAATGCTGCGTACTGGGTCCATTTAGTTCCTTCATGATACCATGCCTGGAATGAGGAGCATTGTGTCTTTCCCAGGACTTGCTGATTACAACACCAATCAAAGAATAAGATAAATACTATGAGAACGTGCTGTTTGGTGGATGTGACAGACAGATGTGGGGTGAGTGAAGGACAGGTTCGGCTTTAACAATTTACTTCCCTATGTACCAAACTCTTTATTCCATTGATCTGAACGTGGAGGGGAAGGGTGAAAGGTGTTTCTTTGGTCTGCCTGGAAATCAGCTGTACTCTGCTGATGACTGAAGTGTGTGCTTTTACTGTGTGCTATAATCATATACATACATCTTGTAGGTTCTCACACTGCTGTTTGAATCAATAATATTCTACTGCAAATGCATTCCATGGATTTGATCATAGTAGTAAATAGTGTGTCCTTAAATAAGATGCTAAGCTTCAATAATCCAGTGCTCTTGACTTGTGAATCTCTGTATGGAGTTTTTCTTACTTTGGAGTGATTTTTTTATTTATTTCCCTTCTCCGTTTACCTTGCGGTGAATGAAATTACTCAGGCTGACAGTGGAAACAGGGAGTGGACTACGGGGGAGTGTGTGTGTTGGGGAGGGGGTGCTACAGAGTTCTAAGGAAGGTAAATCTTACTGAATTGGCTTTTGATGTTAGAGTTGCTTTTACTGCAGTGGGGAGTGTAATAGTTCTTCCCATCTTTAATGCTGAAAGAGAAGTTGCAACTGTCGGGCACTGTCTTTGGCATTGGGGGGTTTTCAGCGCTAGGAGATGCCTGGATGGGATCAGTATTTGTCTTGACAGCTTTACTTTTCTATTCCTTTTTCATTCCTCAGCTCTTTTCCTGGCAGAATCATCTTAGCTCGCAGTGACAGCAGGTTTGGTCCAAGCAAGAATTGCTCAGCGGAGCATGGCATGGCAGCTCTCTTTACACGCAGCTTGGACGTGCCACCGCACTGATGCGTAGCAACGTGCTCCTGTTAAAGAGCAGCATGATGGTCAGCAGGCTGTCCCTCTTTCTGTGAGGACTGGGAAAAAATGTTTCCTGTCAGCCTGCTGTCAAATGGCTGCAGAGCTGAGGTTGCAGTAAGAGGAGCTGCAGTATCACAGGGCAAAAGTATAAAATATCTGTTGCCCACCAGTACTGTATCAGCAAAACTGCTTTTCAGAACTTGTGAACTCATCCCTGCCAGTGGTGAGATGTGCTTCTCAGGCCTGTCAGGGAAGTCCTCCAAGGCCAGCAGCCATTGAATAAGGCATAGATAAAACACCTTCTCTCCATTCAAAATGTGAGGCAGCAGCATTCACTGTCTTCTGACGACATTCCACTGGGATCAGCAGCACTTGCCTGCTGGGCCTCTCAGCGCAGTGTGTGGCACTGCCATCATCTTCAGCAGAGGGTCAATGAGGGACGTTTATTCTGCCTTTCCTGTATAGCCAGACACTGTAGGCAACTTGCAGGTATTTGGGAAGAGGAGCTGACATCTTTCACTAATTCACTTCACTTTAAAGTCATGCCTTAGAGCTAAGAAAGCCATGAAGACACTTGGTGCAGCTGATGGAAAGCCTCTGCTCACAGCTGCAATAGTGATGTAACTTCCTCATGAAACTTAGAGAGATAAGGTCCATCACTGAGAAGGGGCATTGCGCATTGAGAGCTGTAGTCTGATCAGACTTTGTCTCTGCAGAGGTGGAGTGTTTTTTGTCTGTTTTGCTAGGAATAAATGCAGCATTTTTGCCTGGAGAAAGTGCACAGTAATAAGATATGAACCTGTAGTTTGTTCTTGACGGTAAGAACCTATTGTAAAACACTAAGGGGAAAAAAGAAAAAAGAGAGATCAGAAAAGGAAGAGGCTTCAGAGTTTCCTTTACTGTTCTTTGGAAATTTCTGGGGAAAAAACCAAACACCACAAATGAAGCAAGTAACATGCTTTTTGTCCTCTTTCTGGAGCTGCAGCTGCTGCAGTCAGCTCCCCACCCTCAAGCTGTCTGCTGTTTACTGCCAAGCTTTGCCAGCAGGTTGCTGGGGTAATATTAGGCTTTTTTAATGATAAAATGTGCCTGGAAAATAGATATATATAATTTTTACATTTAAGTTAAAAGAGGTGTATGACATGCCATTGATCTGACTGGGAGGTACCAGGAAACAACAAAGAATCAAGGAATCTCTTTAAGTGCCCGACCATGAAAACAAGGACCTAATCTTGGCTATTTTTTAAAAGAGCAGCATGAATAAATGTGCATGCTAACATGTTTGGAGGATATTATGCCTCTGAAGAGCCCCTAATGGTTACAAAAATGTAGAACAGAGTAAAATACTGGAGGCTTCCAGCAGGCCCATGTTCCAAACCATGGTCAGCAGGTATCACAGCAAGGCAGCTGTAGTAGAACTGGTATCTGCCACGTATCTGCCCCAGTGGGCATCCTAGCCAAAATGGTTTCTCAGCCTCTGCCTGCTGGCGGGTGAAAATGGCTCGTCTTTTCTGTTGAAAAGAATTTGAAGAAGCCAAAAGAGGAAATAATAGGATTTCTTTACTGTTTAATTCCATTCACAGACAAGCACAGCCTTAGTATTCCCTGTAAAGCAGATACTTAGGTTCCCTCAAGATGTTAAGAGGAGGAAATCTGAAGTTTGAGGTTGAACTGCCTTTATGAGCCTAGTGTCCAGCATCCTCTATAGTTGCTGTCAAAGGTGCTGTGATGCTTTTCCCAATAAGGTGTTTGTGTGCATGGACTGACTCCTCTGTTCAGTGAGAAACTTTCTTAGGTAATTGCATTCTCCTTCTTTTGAGCCCCTTGTTTCCCCAGCTCCTAGAGTTCTCTGTAGTGTTTCTGTGGTCCACTGAAGTCAGCCTCCGCTTATTCTGCATATGGGATCATTAGTTTAGCAAGAGGGTGAAAGAGTATGAGGAAACTTTGCAGCTGCAGAGTAGGCTGAATTTTAAAATGAAAGTGGTGGGAATAACAGAGTGCAGGACGCATGTTCTCTATGTATGAGAGACTACGTCTCTCTGAAGCAGGCAATTACTCCAGGTTTCTGTGTTTCATATTGTAAAGCAAATTCTGTCAGAAGTCTGACATAAAAATCCCTCAGATGTTTCAAGTCTTTCTCTCTGCCCCCACACTTCAGAGTTTCTTAGCTTGTACTGAACCGCCCTGACCTGGCAGCTCACTAAGATAGGTGGATGCAGGGTCAGTGTCGAGCATTTCCTGGCACTGACAGCATTGGTTTTTTGCAAAGCCTCAGGGAATCATAGTGCTAAACGCTACAAAAGTGTTAGTTTTGTAAGGTAAGCAATTGTGCAGTCATAAACTTGGAGGTGTCCTTGCCATGCAGGGGATCTCTGTGCGCTGCTGGAGAGGGGATCAGACATCCAGCTCCTCCTGTGGTTGGCACAACCTGTGTGTCATGTGGAATTACTTCCTCCTCTCTGCTATGATACAATGAAAGATGGGGACCGCATTGTGCTGCATCTTACTTTGCTGGCTGTTCTGGCTGTTCATCCCTTGCCAATTCCCCATTAAAGGCTCTGGGGCCAGCACTCTCATGGGGCTCAGCTCCCAATACTGATAGCATGGAGTAACAGCATCCTATTTTTTAATCATTAGGCGAAAGGGGGAATTTTTTTATTAATAACCCAAATTACCTTGTGAAATGGCACTTGTCTGATGTTAAATATTAAACTCCCTTAAGTGGGTGAGCTGGGGCACAGAAGCAGCAGCATGTGGGTAATGACAGGCTGTGGCAGGAGATGGAGTGGTGCCGGACAGCATTAATACTTGCTCCCTGGAGGGCCTTCCATCTTTGGGGCAGCCAGCTGCTTTTCCATACCGCTCCCCAGCTCCAAATGGCATTTTGCACACTTTAAACATTTTGCATGCTTTGAGCAGAGCTGAACATCAAAGGCTGGTGGATCCTGGCTCTGGCGTTTCCATGGCAACAGCAGCTGAGAGGATTTGGATGTTTCTGGGATGCGATTGTGCTGCTGGGTGTGTTGGGCAGAGTGGGGCTGCTCTTCTCATATCAGGGCCATTTGTGGGCATCATGCTCTGTGAGGGGATGGTGTGCCCCAGCCCAGGAGTACCGTGGTGCAGACCTCTGCGTCTGAACTGCTCACCTCAGCTCCCTCCAGGCTGGGAGAGGAGCAGGGAGTCCCTCGCATGCTATGCCACATGTGGAAGTAGGTCAGCTGAATTATACCCTTAGATATGCTTGTTTCTCTCTGCTGGCTCTCAAGGGAGCTGAGCAGTGAGCCCTGCTTCAAGTGCTGATTCTGTAGGAGCCCAAAACTGCTTCAGTGAGCCTACCCTAAGGATGTTGGCCTCAGGTGCCTCTTCCATCCCCCTGCAGCTCCAGATATGCTGGATGCAGTGGATTTCCAGGAGTGAATATGAAGCTGAGCTTTAAACACTGTGAAAATAAGATATTGGTCTGTCTGGGTAGCATGCTACAGCAGTGCAGTCGAGGGGCTGCTGTTGATCTTCACTGTGATTCTGTCAAGCTGTGTGTCCTGGGCAAAATGCCCCATCCTACTCCTTGTGTACTGTAAAATGGCCCCTGGGAATTCATTCCTGTTCTGTGAACATTACTCATTTGGGTGACTCTATCATCTCCGGCCAGTGTCTGCTGAGGGGACAGGCACATGTATGACTTATTTGGACATGCACATTGCAGATGACCACGGCGTAAGGGACGATAGGAGGGTGTGTGGAGATAGGCGCTTGAGACAGATGGGTGGTTTGATGAAGGAAAGTAGGTAATTCTGAGCACCGTGCCTATTCCTTGCACTGTCACAGCAATAGACAACCCTCAGACTTGTGGTCTCAGTGCTGTTAGCCACTGCACACTGAAGGAGAAAACATTTTGTCAAACTGCCTGAACATGACAGAGCAAGATCATCTTGGTGCAGACTGTGGTATTTAGGTACAGTACAGACCTCAGAGACTGGGTGGCTGAGAATAAAGGTACACTGAAAGTGTGGGGCAAGATCTGAGTTTTTGCTCTCTGGCTTGATGCTCAGCAGCAGAGCAGATTTCTTTCCAAGAGGAGCAGAGTGCAGCCTGCCAGGTGAGGACTGTGCATTCATCTTTTCTCACAGGAAGTCAGTCTCTGCTGCCTCCAGGCATGCACTGCAGCCAAGGACTGGAAATCTCGTGGTCTTGAGATCCCCAAACAGGCATAACATTTAGGCATCTCTCAGTTATCTGCAATCTTGCGGTTACAGCAGGACCAGAGGATCCAACAGGATCAATAGCTGGGGTGAATTAACTGCAGCCGGAGAAGAGTCTTGTTGCATCTTTCAGATTGGTGCCTGTCTGAGTGAAAGCTGAAATCTGCACCATGAGCAGTAATTAAGAAGTGATTTGCCCTTGGCCCATATTGTGGGCATAATGCCAAATTCTGAGTCTCCAGAACTGGGATTTTTCAGATTCAGGCTGAGTTAGGTGATGCTTTTTGCTCTCAGAACTGCCTGGTCTCTAAGAGGGGGACAAACAAGGGATGCTAATCCTGTGGGTGAGATGTGTTCTGGTCCACTGATAAGAGAGCTGGATGCAGAGGTTGCTGAACAATTTTATCTGTGCAGATATCTTCTTTGCAGCCAGGATAGCCCAGTACTAAGCCATAGCATAAACAATGGGACGTGAATATTGCTTTCCTTTGGGAGCTCTGCAGCTCTTTCATGTCTTCACTCTGAGAATCTGACTTTCTGAGTTTTTATGCTTGAATAAGTATAAATAAGATAAATCAGTGTGGTGACATTTTCAGTTGTGTTGCCTGGCTTGTTCAAATGATGAGCGAAAAGAACACCTGATAAGTCACAGTAAGATGCCACAGAGGCACATGCTATGAAGCTGTCTGTCTGGTCAGTATGTGTGCAGGGAGGGGCAAAAGGCTGCTGAAACGTCTAGGTTTGGGGCTCTGACTACTTCCTCTGGAGGGCCAAGGACTAAATTGTGGTTATGCTAGTACAAGGCAGTACTCTTGGAGTAAGAGAGCAGTCTGCTTCATCTCCAAAATCATGCCTTTGGAGGCAGCAGTGCACAGTTCAAGAAACACAATCGTAAGAAGATCTATTCAATTTGTATTTCTGAATTTCCTTTGGGAATCTCACAGATTAAATAGTTCTGAACTGATAAATGACCACAAAATGGTTTCTTAGATCAGGGCTATGACAGGAAGAGATTTCTTCCTGTCTGTGCCTATTAGCTGTTGAGCTTTGCAAACCCAGTCCAGGGGTTTCTTTTCATTTGATCTGTGCTTCTGCGTGCTGGTTTTCAGACCGGTTTGGAGAGAAGCACCTGTGAATTGGCTTCCCTGCCCTCCCCACAACAACAGAGTAGATGGAGAGGCCACTAGAGAGCAAGGGCTGGAATATTTGTGTACAGCAAATCTTTGTCCCCCTCCCACCACATCCCATTGCACAGCTCCTCCTCAGACAGAAAGGTGAAGAGCAGGTGTTGGTGTGGACCCCCCACGTGCTTCCTCTGTTGCTCATGGATGATGATTCCAGGACTTTTGGAGCTGAGGATCAGCTGTCAGAGAGGTAAGGCACCAGGAGCATCTATGGACTTCCTGTGAAGTCCCGAATCACCATGCCAGAAGCCACAACCACCACAGGAAAGCAAAGCCTCAGCTGTGTGATGCTCTGAGGGCTGCCTGCTCTGAGCTGCAGCATCTATCTCAGCTCTGCAGAGCATCCTTATCCACTTATTTATGCCTGCATCACTTCTCCTCTCTCCCAACAGGAAGAAGTGGCCCGACAGCGCCACTGTTTTTCTGTGTACCTGCTGTTATCCATGGCTGGGCAGAATTGCTAAACATTTAAATTATTCAGCTTCTGTTGTTGACTCAGCTTTAAAGCTACATTGACGTTTCCTGAGATAACAGCTTGCTGACCAGAGCCTGGGAGCCTGGCTGGTCCCGGGAGCCTCAGCAGGTGACAGGAGTACAGGGGGTGTTTTCCTCTATAAGGAGAAAGGAGACACGCTGGAGTAAGGTGAAGCCGTGTGGATCCATGTCCTTGCATCAGGAGGGTACTGCAAGTGCTCAGGGAGGAGCATCTCCCTTCAGTGACTGCAGTCCTGGACTCATCCTGACATCATTTCTCAAGTGGCTGAGTTCAGGAAGGGCTGCACTTCCTTCCCTGGGCAAAGGCACATACAGCTTCCTCACAATATTAAAGCCCATTGTTATGGTATTTACTCTTCTCCAAAGTGATGTGTTTACAGTTCTCTGCTGCACACATTATACTCCTCATTCCCTTAAATGAAAGGAAGAACAGCTGAGGACAGACTGGCAGCAGCCAGCAAGTGCCTGGTGCTGGGCGATCTTCTCTGGTTACATGGCAGATACCAAAACCGAGGAAGGAGCCTTGCATTCCTTCACAGCTACATCATCACACAGCTGAAGAGTTTCTCCAAAGGTCAGAGGCAGAACTTTGTATCTTGAAAAAACAAAACTCTTTGTAGCTGAAGGAGCAGTTCTCTTTAGAGACCCCTGCCTTCTAAATTTCTGACGGAGCTTCTCTTCACCACTAACTCTGTCTGCAGTTGCTGCTGGAATTCAATGTTTTTATCTCAGTTGTGAACCCAGAATGCAACGGCACTGAAGCACCAGGGATGCTGAGCCTCATCCCAGGAGCTGTCTCAGGATAGCAGAGGGAGAAATTATTTTTCATGTGGGTATGATAAATATTATAGCATCCAGGGAACAGCACTTAAGAGAATACTAGAACCCTGACTTGCAAAACATCCATAAAGCCCACTGGGGTGCCCAGAGGTTATTTGGTATTCACTGTAACTCTTGGTCACTTTTTCTCAACATGAATTTGCTCTTTTTTAAACAACATTCCTGTTTTTTCCGGTGTACATAATGTCCCTTTGCAGAGCCCCAGCTGAACTCTGTGTTAGCTTTTGTGAATACAACATGACACTTAGTCCACCTTCAGTTGTCTCTGAGGCCTTTAAGGTGACGATCATATGCTCAGATGTCACTAAGGAGAGGACACAATAAAATTTTGAGGAATGAGCAACCCAATCTCAGTTCAGCATCTGGAAAAAGGTAAGTGTTAAAGAACCACCTGAGACCTCTCCCAGGCTCTGATTTCTCAGTCAGGGTTGTGCCCGTAGTGTTAGTTTCTCCAGAACTGCCAACATGTTCCTGTTAGATATAACAGGCAAGATAACAGTGACGAACTGCTAGCAAAGCAAGTTGCTCTGAGGTGTGAGTTTTCAGCACTGATACATGCAACTCACCTGTCTACAGTTAGATAGGGGCAACTTTTGGAAATGCGTCAGGTGAGGAGGTAACGAGTGAATGAGACCTATTAGAGGCACCAATGGGAAGTGTTCATGAAATTACAATTAACAAGGGACAGCAATTAATGGAGCAAAGAGACAAGTTTTCTTAGAGATGGAGCCTCCAGCAGCTTCACAAACTGCCTGGGAAAGAAATGTTTTTCTGTGTGCTACATACTCAAGGCAAAGTGCTCTGTTCTCCCCCATCTTCAGGGAAGGGAGAAAGCAGACAGGTCCCTCTCCCACCTCACAGGATCCCTTTCACTCATGCTCCTGAAATTGCCTTGACTTCTAGAGCTAAAGATATGTGACTGGTTGTAGTTGCAGTGTTTTAGGATTTTCTTTCTCTCTCATAGAGAATACAGATAAACTGTACTTTCTTAATCTCTGTGTTTAGTGTTAGAGGTGTACAAGCCATAACCAATAGGTCTTTAGGGGTGGATTGTCTCTGGCCAATAGACAATTGTTTATTACTGTGTATAAAAAGAACTTCTTGTAAATAAAGTTCTCTCTTCGCCATCTTGGAGCCTGTCTGCCTGACCTCTCTACCTGCTTCCACAAATCCCACGAATAACAGAAAAGCAAACCATAACTGGTAGTAATATTAACCTTGTGAGCTCCATACAGCTGCTTCAAGATCCATGGGTCTGCGGCAGCCTGTGACCTGCCAGCCTATGTGGATGTCACCAACAGCTGGGGATACTTCAGTGACCTGAGCTCCTGGTGCCTTCATGCATCTCTGAGTTGTGGGGAAATTGCTGAGGGCTGTTTGCAGGCTGAGCCCCAGGTCTTAGTGGGGAAGCAGAGACTTCGTGGCTTGGCCAAGCTTGCCAGGATGATACCTAATGGTAGTATTTCTCTGTCTGTCAGCGGAGCTCTGACCTGCAAACACATTGTATTTAGGTGCTTTTCTCGTTCCTCGCAGTGACGGAAAGGTACTGCCTCAGTGGTGGACCTGGGGCAATTTTATCTTACCACATCTGCCACAGCACTGTGTGGGTACCATTCCAGACCCCACAGTCTCCACAGCTGCTTCCCACCTTGTGCACAGTCACAGGCCTTCCTTCTCTGCGCCCTTCTGTGGCTATGGGCATAGGGTGTGCATGAGGGAGTCCTGGGACAGAGGCAAAGATGAGCCCCATGGCCCCTCCAGCATTGGACATGGCTCACCTCTCCTGTCTCCATCCTCATGGAGGGTATGAGCCATCACTGGCTAGCCAGAAACCTGTAGGACTGAGCCAGTCTGAGACTGCTCGTCCTTTGCAGCCAAAGGGTTTGCTGCCCCAGGGATTGTCCCATGCTTGAGTGGGCCTGTTCTGGGTTTGTGAAAGTCACCAGTGCCAGAGGTTGCACAAAGCAAAGCTAAACCCAGTCTCAAAATGGGAGGAGTGAGTGGGGCAATTTCATGGGCACCGTTACACTGCTTCTCCCTGAGGTGTGCTAGGAGGTAAGCCCAGATGGATTGCAGGGCACAGGTTAGGGCTTTGTCAAGTGTATACACTATCCTGGTGGATGCAAGCTCTGGAAAAAGTTTGCATTATGCTGAGGGAGAGACTTTGAATTGGTTCATGAGCTCTGGCTGGTAATGGCCTATGTTGGAATGTGGACTTGTGTTTGCATTCATGACATGCAGCTATGGGTCTGGAGGGAGTGGAACCAGGATCTGAGGCACTGATAGACACTGACTCTGTAGGTTCAGAGCAGCAGCACTTTTTAGAACAAATGTAGTGTGCCAACCAGCCAGCAATTGCAGTGCCTATCCTTTTGGTAACTTAAATTTGAGCTCTACCTAAACTGAAGGTGGAGTCTATTCTCTCTCAAATATCAGAGGGAATCCAGACTTCCAAGGAAGTGCTGAATGACACTGGACAAAGGGAAGGTGTTTTCCGTAGACTGAGGTAAGGACTCTGCTTTGCTCTAATGCTGAACTTGGTCTTTGCTCAGTATAAAAATCTCAATTTCTATGTAATGCAAAGCATTTTGCCATCCTAATGTGTTCTATTGATCTACTTTTCCAGCCTCTCAGCTCATATAAGCTTTTCTGGTGGTGGGCTGGGCTGTTTTGTAGGAATTCCTTAGAGAGATATGGCTGGGAGAGCAGTTGTTTCTCTCTGAAGCTGCAAATGTCAGAAGCTGTATTTATCTGTATACTGCCCAGGCCTTTCCAGGTGTGATCACCTCATGGCTGTGCATTCACTGGTTTGGTCCCAGTGCCTAGCTGGAAGCACCTTGGCCTTCTTGACCCTGTAACTGTCAAAAAGGGCCAGGTGAATGGTAGCTAGAAATAGAAACCAAGCTGTGTGACTCCCCTGCAGCGCCCCAAGTGCTTTGCCAGGCTGGCCCCTGTTTAGCATCTGGAGCCAAGATGGGGTAAGCAAAGCACTAGCAAGAGGGATGACTCCTGCCAGCCAGTCAGGCACTGCTCTGCAGGGTCACCCTGAACTGGAGCACAAGGAAAGGGTGGGATGGGAGCGGTCTCCAGGAGGTCTGTTCCTTTGGACAATTGGTGTGACTCCCTTGCGTGTCTTTCAGAGAGGGCATGCACCAACCACTGTGGACCCCTTGCCTTCTTGCTGCAAGCAAGGATCTCCTGAAGGGATGCTGGAGCAGGAGTCTGCTGTGCAGGTAGAAGGGGGGAAGGGGCGCGTTCATTGTATTGCAGTGGGCTCTAGGCCCTACAAAGAGTCTGGAGCTGCTGTCACTAGACCTCATTTGCCACTTCAGTTCCATCTCGGTGTCCTTCATTTGGGACTGTGCCCAGCCAAGGTCTGCAGGGACCTGTGAACAACCTGAGGTCTTCTGCTCGCTGTCTTCAGCCCAGCCTGCTTTGTGTGGCATAGACCGAGAGACAGTGTGGTTCTGGCCACAGAGCTGTGTCATTTTGCTTTATATTGCTGAAGTGTCATCTTCCCTTGTACTGTTTGAAGAGCAGGGTTCATGAACACGGGCTCCTCCCTGTTAACAGCTCACAGATGTGTTTATGAAGTGTGGCTCAGGCATGACGTTCACTAAACACTGTGCCCAGCCTGGCAACTCTCCCCAAGCCCCTGACGTGGGACAACCCATAATCTCCAGACTCCAGACAGGAACCTCCTTGTTGTGCTGGCTTGCAGTCAGGTGTGTGAGTGGTGATAGGGTGCAGTCCTGCTGCTGATAAACCTCCTCCATCCTGCTCATGCTTGGTTTGACTGCAGCATTCAGTGTAATTGGGTTGATCAGAGCTGCAGACCCTGCCTGTCCAGGGAGAGCTGACCTGCTCCTGCAGTGATGACATGCCTGCATTACCTGAGGGTGAGTACTTGGGCATGGTCTGGGGTTCACTGGGCAGCAAAAGGGGAGAGGAATCAGCTCAGCTGGTTTCCACAAGGGAGTTTGGATATATTAGGTATCTGTCTGGTAATATGAACTTCAGTCCAAAGAAAATGGCTCTTCTCCCCAAACAGTTGCAGCTTAATGAACCTCAGACTGGCAGGAAGGGTTTGCTGCCCTTCTTAGCTCATTGGTAACTTGCCTAAAGTCATCCTTGGAGCCAGTGACAGTGCCTGGCATTGAAACCAGGTCCCCTGGTGCTGTATTTGCCTTGTCCTTCTCACCATTGCTTTGCTGGGAGAAGGGAGGTGCCCCCAGGTGTTGGTTTTTTTTGCACTATTGTGATGGTAAATGTTGATTTCGGTGTTATCACCTTTCTTATTTTACCCCTCCGGAGCCCTGGGACAGGTGCACAGGATGATGTTTCCCGCAGCGCAGTGCTGCGCTAGCTCTGCTGTGGAGCAGGTGGCTGTGCTGCAGTGGCTTTGCTCGCGTGTCCTCACTGGGGATCTCTTGGCAGAGATCTATTACCAGGCCTGTGCTTCAGGTGCTTTTCTGTCAATGCTTTCTTCCCTGCATGGCTTCCAGAGGCTGCGCCCCAAGCACTGGCCAGGCAAGCCTGGCTTAAGGCTGAAGGCAGTAAATCTATGGTAGCCACAGCACAAGGACTGTACTGTGATACCTCCGAGCACGCAGATCCCAGCAGAATGCGCCCTTCTGAGCGCTTTTGTTCGTGCAGGCAGGCAAAGCAGGTGTGGACTAGTCCTGCTGGAGCAGAGGAAGGGAATGAGTCAGAACAGACTGCAGAAATCAGGAGCAGTTTATAAGCACCCCTAGGAAGGAGAAGGAAGCTTCTCCACAGGGCACCAGGGCAGACCCTGATGGTATGATCTGGACTCCAGCACCTCACCTGAGCATGAGGGCGTTGACAGAGTCCACAGCAGGTTGAGGCTGGTCCAGAAGCTGTGTCTTAGTCCCCCACTGACATCAGGCAGGTTCAGAGCATGTCTCTGATTCCCCCCTTGTACCAGCAGCCTGCTAGAGCCCTCTCAGCTCCCCAGTGCTTATTGCACAGACCTGCCTGAACCATGTCATGGTCCAAAAAAGGTAGTGCATTAGGAAAGTAGGAGATAGAAAGCAGTTGCTGTGCTGCTGCATCTCTCTCAGCAGCTGCAAATGTTATGTTGTTAGAAGAGGTGTAGTGCCTGAGCAAAAAGCTCTCATGTATTGTCTTCAGTCACAGTCTGTATATTTTTTGATAAGGTAAAAATAGCTTTTCTTTTTCAGGATATGCAGAGAGCAGAGGCTCCTGCTAACATCAAAGGAGAGTGACAGCTTTCCCCTGGGTGTGCATGGCCTCAGCTGGCAGGAGCAGGAGCTGTGTTAGTTCTTGCCTTGCTTTGGCTCTGTGTGAAAGGAAAAATGTTCTGGTCCCCTTTTCCTGTTCAGGTCTCTGGACCAGCCCATTTCACTCTCCACTCTCCCCTGCTGCTGGACCCAGCACTGTACTTCAAAGCAAAGCTGATAGTTTGCAAATGACAGAACAAGATCTTGAACATGTTACTTAGAAAATCCATTAGCAGCAAGAAGGCACTGCAGGCTTTCACAGAGCTGTGGGCTATAGCCCACCAGGGGATCCTTATCAGAAAGATAAGTCTGCTGTGTAGGGGCAGCTCCTTGCTGCCATGCTCCGTGCAGATTAAGCTATTTCTCATATCTGCCTTCCTCACAGTTCTGAACCTGTTCCAGCTGGAGCAGCCAGCAAAGGGGACCCATGAGCAGGGAAGCAAGGAGCCAAATGGCAACGCAGATGTTGTCTGTGTCCGAAAATGCTCAGCAGGGACTGAGTTAACCTTGACCCTGACCTGTACCACCAGTGACAGTCCAGAACTACCTCTCCTGTTAAGGGTGCACAAAAATGGGCTTTCCAAAAGCTCATTACTCATGATTATGTACTGGCAGAGGATTGTGCATGGTGGAGAGGCCAGTCTGATGCTGACACTGGCCAGCTTGCACTCTCTTCAGTGCTGTAAAAATGCTGATTGACAGGTTGCTCCCCTTTCCACAAACCTGCCAGAGGCCTTCCTTCCCTCCTTCTTCTGCTTTGGGATTTCTCCTTTGCCAGTTGTGCCAAGTTCTTCTCCAGCTCTATCCCTTGCATGGGAATGTGAGCGGGTCTTTCCCTTCCTGCATGCCCTGATTCACCTGCTGTGAGATGGTTGAGCTCCCCCTTGCATCCAGCTCTGGGGATCTCTGCTGGGCCTATCAGCCGTCAACTTCTGTGGTACCTGCTTTGGGGCTGTTGTGAAATCTCCACTAAGCAGAAAGGCACATCGACAAAGGGTTTACTCAGGCTGGTGCGTGAGATGAGAACAGACTTGCTTGGAAGATGCCTTCCAGGGGTGACTTCTTGTGCCTTGACTCCCGTCAGTCCTATTAAGATCTGCGGACCTGTGCTAAATCATGTGGGCAGAGGTGAGGATGATGGGAGAATAAAACTTGGGCATATGGATTTATCTGTCTTGAATCATGAGGATAAGGATGATGAAAGAATAGAATTTAAGCATTTGGATTTATCCTTTCATCAGGTGAATCTTTCCAATGCTTTTGCTTTTCTCTTTCTTCTGGGTTTGTGGTATCTGCCTGTTCTCAGTGTTCTGCTGGCTGATAGCCTGAGGCTTTGTTACTGTGGCCCTTTCTGGAGATGCTGTACTCTGCTGAATGCTGCCTTCTTCTCAGAAGGCAGAAACCTGCCAGTAGGTTTTGTTTCCACTGCAGGCCCCGCTGAGAGCATCCAGATTATGTTAATACAGATAGGAGAGAAAGTTCCTATAATACAGGCAGTGTGGTTTCTATTTCTCAGCATTTTGAGTTGAATCTCCTGATCTTCCCTGATTATCCCATGGGGACCCTAGGTGTTACCTTTAACTGCTCTTAATCTTAGCAGCTCTTTTAATGTGTTTTGAGGATTGGCAAATCCTTCTCATCTGATGAGAAAGGACTGAGGTTATCACCTGCAGACCTGTGCACTTGATATCTGCAAGGCAGAGAGGTCCAAATGAGCACTGACTCCAGATAAATTCCTAGGTTGTGCAGTTGCTTAAAAGTAAACCACTTCACTGATGTGAGGTTTTGGTGTCTCTGCTGGAAATAATGCCTCAAAGGTGAGGATCATGCCCACTGTTGGACACAAGCCCACATGAGCAAGGAAATGTCCAAGCAAATGCCAAGGGCAACGGCCCTTGGCAAGGGTATACCACACATCCCCAGCTGGCAGCACTGACTTTAAGTTCCAGGACACTGGTACTAGTAGCTGGAAGTAACTGGATGATTTCTGAGATGTGAGTTGGACCTTTCCACAGCATCTAGACAGGATGCCCGTAGCAATACATGGCTTGGTGCCGGGATTCAGGCATCTCACTGCCAGTCCTGGGGTTCTTTGGTTGTTGGGGGTGACTGTGTGCTGCCCAGCCTCCAGGTGTTTTCTTGCTGGACTTCCTCTTGTCCTCTGCTCATGAGCTGCTCCAAGCTCTCAGTCAGCTTGGCTGAAAAGACAAGTGGGCAGACAGGGTAAAGAGGGCAATGCAGCAGGATGCATGTGTGCCAGGCTGGAATAGTGTGGTGACTTGCTTCTTGCCTGTCTTTGTGTCCCAGAAAACACGGTGAGATCAGCACAAGCCCCTGAACTCATTTACACTCGGGAATCATCTATTTACAGCATTTAGCAGCTCATATAGAGTGGGCTCCTGCCAAGTGTGGCCACCTTTTACAGGAGGAGGCAACGCTAAGACCCTCTCTTTTGTTATCGGTGATGAGCAGCAGGAGCTGGTGGGAGCTCCTCCCTGGGTGGGAGTGAGAGCAGGCACTGCCAGAAGAGATTAGAGCAGGACACTGACCACAGCCAGAGGCACAGCAGGCTTATGAACATCTGACTGCAGCACTTGAAATCCAGCCTGAGCCTCTGGTTTGACTTCCCCTTTGCTTATTGCCTTGGCCATGGCTACAATCAATGGTGGTTCCAGGTGGTTCCAGGCTTCTCCTCTTGGGGTGAAGGGGCTAGTGGCATTAGTACTGTGAGAGCAGGAGGACACCTGGGAAAAGGAACAGAAGAAGCCTCTCCTCAGGGCCAGGAAAGGGTGTCATGAGAAAAAATTGACTCTGAAACCAGGACAGAGGGAAAAAAAAAAAAAATTTAGATTGTCAGCAGACAAGGGGAGATTTTTCCTGAAGGAAAAGAAAGGAAAGGAGAGTAGAAGCACAGTCTGACATGCTGCACTACGTTTTTGACTTTAGAAGGGTGTGGAGCACTTAACAAAGTCCAGATCTGAGGCATCTGTCTTGGGGAATTGTTGTCAGCAGCCTCCTGACACTTCACAGCTTGGATGTCTGCAAGTCTGTAGAGCCTGTTTATAAGATTTAGCATGCACATAAGTGTGCAAGAGGTACACAACAGCAAGTGAGGAAGTTTATTTTCTCCCCTGGCATATCTCCTTCCTGGAAAATTGCTAGGAAGGCAAAGGAGAATGGAAAGAAACTCTGCAAACTCCAAATAAAGGAAAATCAGCAGAGGCAGTTTCTGCATCTGGAAACAGTTGCTGTCTCTTCTGGGGCACACAGATAGCAAGTGACTGTGTGTGCATGAGGCACGGCTGTGCTGTGTTTTGTGCTTGTTAGTGGGTGGTGATAACTGTGCAATGCATATGTCTGTGTCTGGGTGAGTTGGGGTGGTGCTGACTGGGATATGTGTGTGTATCTTCTCAATGGGTGCATCTATTTGTGTTCACGGGGTCCCTGCATTTCTTGCTGTCAATGGTCCCTTTTGCTGAAATTCAGGAGATGGCAGTGACCCAGTCTGTGCTTCTGTTTCCTGGGGAGCGAATTGTCCTGAGCAATAGGCAGGCAGTCCCATGGTGCAGCCTGACATCAGAAGGACAGTATGACTGTGGATCTGCTTTTACCATTTGAGCCAAGCTATTCCATCTTCTGTGCTGGAATGTGTGGTCTGACTGGTGGTGTCTCATGCCCTGCATCTCTCTGTGCATCTCTGGAAGGTCCATGCTGAGCATGGGGCACAAAAGGGCAGCACCTCTGACACACTCCAGCCTTGGCATGTTTTCCAAGGCCCAGGCCCCAGAATCCAGAGGGTCAAGAGGGAACCCCAACCCCTCTCCTCTGTGGCAAGTGTTACCTGTGAGTTGCCAGGCTCCTGGGCATATCTGTGGGGCTGCTTTTCCTCTGCTGTTCCCAAGGTGCTACCTGCAGCTCTGACCCCCTCCCTGCGCTTGGCAGCAGTCATTTGCTTTCCGGAGGTGGCTTGGTATTAAATATCCTGTCTGACACAATAATGGAGAGAAAATGAACAAATTCCATTAGCAGTTGGCGATCCCTGCAGGGTCTGCATTGGAGAGAGGACGGAGCCTGTATTTTTAGATAGAATGCAATGTAACTTACTGGCTCTCTCAAAGCTGGGGAGTAGATAACCAAGGAGGCAGAGAGGGGACACCAGGCTCAGGTTTCAGCCGAAGTGCCGGACTATGGCAGCACGAAAGGGCAGGTCCGGTCCAGACGTGGCTGTGAGTATACAACACACTTCTCCTTCGTGCCCACAGAGACCTCTGCTTTGCTTTTCTGCTTGCTTTCTGCCTGTAGTCTCTGCTGCTGGGTGTGCTGGGGCTTTGGGAGCCCCTTTGCTGCAGGACCATGTAGAGTTTTACCATTTTAATCTTCAGAGCTCCATGTGTGTGCCATGGGTGACCAGAGCCTGGCTGAGCTGTGCTTTGATTTTCCAAGGGTTTGCTGCCTTGTCGTCGATCCTGAGCTGAGAAGCAGAGACTTCTAGCAGTGTCTGGAGTTGGAAAAGCTCTTTGCATTCAGCCTGTTGCTTGAAGCTGTCAGTGTTTCCTCACTGGACCCCAGACAGCACACAGAGCTCAGAGCGTGAATGTGCACTTCTAAGCACAATGCTGGTGCTGCCTTCTGCCTCTTGCAGTTGATCCTTCTGTGTGAGCAGAGCACTGAGGCACCATGTTGTGTCTCCTCTGTGTTCACAGCCCTCCCAAAGCCACAGCTCTGCTGGGAATCTGGGAATCTTCCCTGATAGATGGGGCTGTCCTCTGAGGTGGAAGCAAGCAGAGCCAGCTGGCACAGGAGGTCATGCGATCAGCACGTGTTCTCCCTGCACGCGGAGCCTGCGCACCAGGATGGGGCATGGTGGTGCTGCCCCCCACCACCTGTCCTTCTGGCCTGTGGGCTGCCCTAGAAGGGCTGTGGCACCCTGCCACTGTGGTGGTAGCCGGCCTTGAGCTCTGTGCCTGGCCCAGCAGGGCCAGGACACCCTGTCTGTGGACCTTACCTCAACCGGGGGGAACAGGGTCCTGATGGGCACAGGACATGGCAGCGTTTCACTGTGGTAGGAGGTTCAGGCGGAAAGGCTGAGCTGGGGGAGGCAGATGGAGGAGACCAGAAGGCATCTGAGTTATGCTGTTCCAAAGTCCCAATTCAAATGTCTGAGACTACAAAGAGAAGGGAAGAGAGGAGCCCTGAACCTGTGTGGCGCATCATCCTCCCTAGTATGCCTCCAGTGCTTTTGTCTCTGGCTGTGTTGCTTCCAGCTCCCATCCAGGAGCTTCCTAATCCTGGATGCTCCTCTGCAGCCAGGCTGTGGGCAATACAGGATGGCCTGGGGTGACAGACAGAGGCTCTCCTAGCACAGGAGGTTCTTTGATCAGTCCTGATATGGGTGGTACAAGAGGGACTCTGATTTTCTCTTGGTACTGAGGACAGAGGAGTGTGTCCCGCACCCCTGCCATGGATGTCTTGTGGCTCTTGGCTGGAGAGAGCCCTTTGGGCTGGCCTGAGCAGGCAGGCACCAGCTCATCGTTACAAGTCCCAATTCCCAGAATCACAGACCCACATCACTGCATTTCCACCCTGTTCTCCAGCTTCCAGTGAGCCATGCCATTGTCTTCATTTGCTGCCTCACACTGCTTAGTAGTGTTGCTCAAAGTATTGCTGTGCCTTGCCTGGGCTGTGGTGTAGCAGTTCAGGGAGACACTGTGAAAAAAGAGAGTTGTGACTTTCACAGCTCTGAGGTACTCAGCTGGGGCTGTTGTCCCTGGTGCTGGTACCTGAGCTCATTGCTGTGGCTACCCAGTGGCTTCTGGAGGAGGGTAGGGGTGGGCTCACTACAGCTCCATCACTGTAGTCCTTCAGCCCAGACACAGAGGGGTTTCCTGGGCCAAGGGAGGTTGTTGCGGTGGCACAAGCTCCCTCCCTACTGTCCCTATAGTACGATGGGACAAGCTACAGACCTTCTACCCCATTATCTGGATGCTCTTCACCTTAAGTCCCGGTCCCAGCCCTTCTTCTTCCTGTCTGAATTGGGGTACCTCAGTCTGTCCCAGCAGTTCCCAGTGTGACCTGCCTGGCCTCTGCCTTTTCTGCCTGGCCTCTGTAGTTACGTTCTCTGCAGCTGAGCAAAGAGCTGACCCAGTGCTGGTGGTGGGGAAGAACAAGGGACCTCTGAGTTTCATGCCTTTTCTTTTTGTCCCCAAGGCCGATGCTGCAACCAGTTTCTTGAGAGCTGCAAGATCTGGGAATCTCGACAAAGCCTTGGATCACCTCAGGAATGGGGTAGATATTAACACCTGTAACCAGGTAGGTGAAACACACAGGGCTTCTGGTTCTATCTCTAGTTCATGTGAAAATGTGGCTGACCAGAGGGCAGACCTGGAGCAGTTGTCTTTGTGGCCAGGAGGGCAGCAATAGCCATAAAGATCTAGGGAGCCTGGATGTATTGGCTGGAGCATAGCAAAGGACATTAACAGGTAAGCAGAGAGGGCTCCTTTAGTTTGACAAGCTACTGGGACAATTGGAAGGGGCTCAGCTGCTTCTCAGAGAGCAGAGCAGATAGCTGTGAAGAGTAGCACAGTGTCTGGAACATCACAGGACTGGCTCTTGGGGGTTATTCCCCTTGCCTGCAGTGCTGCAGTGCTGAGACTTTTGGATTCCTAGAAGTTGCAGTTTATCACAAGCGGTGAATGTTCGCAAAATGCCAGTTGTCGTGGTTTGGGAGGTGTTGGGCAGGAGGAGCCCTCCTCATCCTGAACAGAAACAGACTTGTACAGGAACAAAGAGCTGCAGGCACTAAGGAATTGTTTACACATCATCGTCGGAACATTTTGTATCTGTGTAGCTGCCAAATGCAAGTGGCTGAGCCTGAATTGGGGCAGGTGCTGTAGGGACAGACTCAGGGGGCTTAGGCTGAGCAGGGGGAGCACACAGGCTGTGCTGTCGCTGCCTTCTGGAGCAGTGGTGTTGCTGGGGAGGCTGACTCTGCAGGTAGCACAAAGGAACATTCATCTGTTTCAGTATCAAGTCCCCAAACCAAGTGAAGTTCAGACCTACTGATTTGTGCGCTGCAGCAGCCAATGCAGTTACTGAAGACAGGTTCCCACGGGGCAAGCAGAGTGCACCATGGATGTTCACTCATTTCTGATGGCAAGCTTAAAAGTAGAGGGAGGATTCCTACGTCCACTGGTCCTGTAACGCTCTAGTCCAGAGGAATGTGGGGTTCTGGAGAGGGCTCTGTAAAGAGTTACAACAGCGTGACCCATCCACAAGCTAAAGATGATGGCTTTGAACTTCTTCCTCACCAAAAGAGATGGTCAGTCCTGTCTGCACTGACCGGCTTCAAGTCCTGTTTCCAGTCAGATTTCTGGTGCTGGTGAGGGAAGTTAACACTTTGATAGCAAGACTCTTTTCTCAGTGATGTCTTTGCACTGGTTCCTGCCATTTCCCTGAGGTTAGATGGCACTTTGGGGTTTTCTTCTGAGGAATATCAGACCTTTGGGAAAGGTCCAACCTCACATGTCCTGTATTGAATAAAGTGGGATATATGTGGTCAGACCTATCCCACAGGCCCTGTATTCTTACTCAAGTGCAGAGACCTTGACATGCCATCTGATCTTCATCCCGCCGATTTCACCTCCTTCATTGCTTCATCAGTGTCTTCATCATCCACCTGTTGTGTTTCAAATTCTGGCATGGTCTCATCTCATCCACGAGGAGCTGGAGACTGAGTGCACCTTGCTGCCAGGACTCTCACCAGCAGGAAACAGCGTCGTGCTGGCACATTGGTGCCCAGGAGATGGTCTTTGCTGAGGTGGCCGGTCCTGATGGACAGTCCAGAGCACAGCCCTGCTTTGGGACAGGCTAAATGCAAAGTCTCTGTGTTTTTCTGTAGGGCTGCATTTTTCACATTGATAGCCATCAACTGGTATTTCTGGGAATTATTTGCAGCATTTGGTGAGGAAAATACAACACCTTTCAAATTACGCACATCCTGTGGCAGTTTTGGGTCAGATGAGCTGTCAAGCCAAAGCAAATGTGCAAAACAGCCTGCGTTGTTCCTGGAGCAGAAATACTGATGGGCCACAATATGAAAACAATCTTCTGCAAACATTGTGCTTATTGCACAACCATTTGTCACAGGTTAATGATTTGTCACAGGATTACAGCATTCAAAAGGTTATTTATGAATCCTTTGCATAAAAGAGCACGTGGGCTGAGGGGAGCAGCTGAGCATCCGTGGTCTTGCACTCCAGTTGTTGGTTATGTGAGTGTAACTGAGAAAAAACTTGCATGTCTGTGGCCACTTATCACTTACCCAGCTTGTGAACTCATGGAGGTAAGGGTGTCAGTGATTATCTGTATGGGGTTGTGTAGGTGTGTCTTCATCAAAGAAACTGGGCTGGGCCAGAGAAGATGGACTCAGTGTAGCCAGATCTGGTTGGGGAGCATTTCCTTTCAGTGGCACTGTTCTGTGGGTGTTACAGCACTCCCACTTCATTTCCCCTTGGAAGCAGACCTTTTGTGCTTGAGGCATGACAGAACACTGGAGTTGGTGTGCTGAGGAAGCCTGTGGGTTTTTAGATTTTTCCTCTTTGTGCTGTAATCAGATTTGAGCAAAAGACTCTGTGACTCTTCAGATATGATCCTGGACAACTGGTGCTGCAAGTGAGAAAGAGTGGAAAACCCTTTTCAAAGTCTTACAACACTCTTGAAGCAGTTCTGAGTTTACCTGGAGTGTTGAGGGCTGGAACTGAGCCTCCCTGGGCATATTCTGCTCCCCTACCAATATTTAGGTGGGGATGAAGCATTTCTGTGTAGTGACCTTCCAGTCACGAGTCAGAACACATGGCTGGGAGGTGGAGTACTTGGGCAGGAGCTTGTGTCCCTCTGCCATGCAACAACACTGTGTAGAGGTGAGTAAACCTAGCACATCCACCTGGGAGAAGTGAGGGACAAGGGAAAAAAGTGGCATATGAAAATGCCTGTAGGTATTTAACCTCCTTTCCAGCAAATATCCCAGCCCTTTTGTTCACATCTGGGAAGTGGAAGAGGGTGTCAGAAATAACGGAGTCTTAGTAGCCTTGGGGATGCTGTCTGTCCAGACACCTCTCCTTCTGACAACCCAGGGATGCTAAAGGGGCACTGGTCAGTCCTCTGCTCCTAGTGTTCAGGTTCCACGTGTAGGAAGAAGGCAAGCTAAATTGAGCCACACACAGAGATTTTCCTGAGAGGTCACTTTAGCTCTTTGGGAGCGTCCTGGAACTGGCAGAGCTCAACAGTGACACACACACCACCTTCTCTGCACTCTTTGCTGCAGCTGAACTCTGGGGGAGCAAAGCCCACCATGGGCTGCAGGATGGGGTGTTGGTGGACAGTCTGAAAGCCAGGGAGAAGCCAGCTTCTGGACCGGAAGCTCACAAACTACTGTGAATTAAATTTGGCTGCTGGTTGATAAAATCATTGTCCCAAGCTGGGCTTCTCACTGCACATCTGTCTGTGTAACAAAGTTTGTATGTGCGCTTACACAGCAGTTGTGGTGTGTCCTTGCTCTGGGCTGTGCACAAAGCTCAGCTCTGTGCTTTAGGTGTGAAAAACCTGGCTGTGAGGAGGGACATCCCACGGACAGTCACTTGAGCAAAGACAAGAGTTGACATCAGGGATGTGTCATGAGCAGGGAGGACTGAAGCAGTGCCTGTGCCTTGAGCACAGAATGCTGAGCTGTGGTACCACCCATCTGTAGGAAATCGCCTATGTGGGCTGCATGTTTTGTTCATGGAGAAACCTCCAGCATTAGTCAGCGACTCAGCATTCAGTTGTGTGAAGTTTTCCTGGCAGCATGGAGCTGTTTGTGGCACCATGGCTGGTGCGCTAGATGTCAGTGCAGAGCTCAAGGGCAAGGCAATGGCTCCTGCCACCACCAGCCTGGACTTTCTCCAGCATGGGCCAAGCACCCACGGTCATGTCTGCACAGGAGCTCAGTAAGTTGCTTGCCAGAGAGCTCCATCCCCAGATGATGACTAATTCCCCTCTCCCCGCTTTGCTTCTTCCAGAATGGACTGAATGCCTTGCACCTGGCCTCCAAGGAGGGCCATGTGAAAATGGTTGTGGAGCTGCTGCACAAGGAGATAGTTTTGGAGACAACGACCAAGGTAAGGACAAGGAAGTCTGGTCCCACTGGTCAGAGCTCTGCACCCTGCCATTGCTGCCAGACACACCAGCAGTAGCTGAGCAGCGAATCATGCTGTTTGCTGTCAGCCCCCAGAGACACTCTGCCAGTAGCAGTGCTGCTGGGCTAGGACCTGGAGTCAGGTTCTGGTTTTAGCACAGCCAAGCCTGTGCTGGGCATCTCCAGGTGGGTGGGAGGTGCCTCTCCCCTGTGGTGGCAATTGTGGA
The DNA here is from genome assembly GCA_013400915.1 of Pardalotus punctatus. Classification (NCBI taxonomy): domain Eukaryota; kingdom Metazoa; phylum Chordata; class Aves; order Passeriformes; family Pardalotidae; genus Pardalotus; species Pardalotus punctatus. Next base: position 76,744 of record VZTX01027647.1, read on the forward strand.
CTTCAGAGAGGAGTAACATAAACCGCAATGTGCTAGTGCTGTGTTACTAAGATCTCATCCTGGCACAGGCTGCTGGCTCAGGTCAGCCTGTGCTGCCCCAGGTCAGCCCCTGCCTGTTCCAGTGCTGAGATGGCCTCGATACCATTGTCATAAGCCTGGAGAGCTCTGGTAAACAGAGCTCTGTAAAATAACATCTTGTTCTCTCATGCATCACCACAGCAGGTGTGGTTCTTTGTTGTTGACAAGCAAGACAACGGCACAAGCAAGCAGAGCTGACAAATGAGCAGCCTCCAGCACTGGTTGAAGGGCTGTGAGAACAGGAGGAGGCCTCAGTTGCCACTTCCCTGGTGCTCTCACAGGGTTCTGGACAGAGCAGAGTCTGGCATTCTGCCATACCACCCAAAGGCACAAGTCAGAAGAGCCTGTGTGTGCATTTTCCAGCCTGCTCATCATCCCTTTTTATCTGCTGGGATGCCTTGGCTACCAGGATGCACAGTGCAGTTTTGCCTGAAGACTGCCAGCTCAGCTCCCCCATCCTCCCTCCCCTCCTCATCTCTCAGTGCTGGAGATGCACAGCGCCTGACAGTGCATAGAGCTTTTGCTGCCAGTAACTTCATGGGAGAGATGAAATCATTCTCTTCCCTGGCCAGCAAATGGGAAGGGTGGCTGGCTGGTCTACAGCAGGGATGGAACATGGAGTGAGAGCTGCATGGCCTCCTAAAGGTTTTCCTGGCCAGCTGCTCTGGTTGCATGCCTGATAGCACATGTCAGGCCCATCTTTCCCTGGCATCCTGGGCTTCTTCAGCCCCTGAGCACTATCCTGTGGTGTCTTTCAGAAGGGAAACACAGCCCTGCACATTGCTGCCTTGGCTGGACAACAGGACGTAGTCCGGGAGCTGGTGAACTATGGGGCCAACGTCAATGCACAGTCCCAGGTAGGGTGACCAGGTCTGAAGTGGGAAAGGCATCCATCATGTGTGATGGTGGTGTCCTCATGGTGGGAACTGTGCTTAGCATGGGCACTTCAGCAGCCCTTTGCAGTTTTTCTCTAGTCCTGTTCAGGAGCAAGGACTGTTCTGCCAGACTCCTGAAAGGAGACAAGTGTGCAAATGGTGTGGAGGGAGTCTTGAGGCTCCAGTGTGGTCTCTGCTGAGGGAATCTGTCAGCACACACAAGCATGCTGAACTCATCCTGGGAGGTCTTATGGCTGATGCCTCCCTGGCAAAGCTTGGAGATCTCCTGCAACCCCTGCAGTTACACACAGTGTCCTTCCTTCTCTCTCTCTTCCTTGAGCCTGGTGGGGCTGAAAGCTCTTCAGATTTTGCCTGATGGGAGCATTGTCCCTGCAGCTAGGGACAATACTGGCAGTGAGCAGAAGGTAGTGTCTCCTGGGCTGACTCTTATGAAGCATTGCCTGTTTTTTTTTCTGGAGATATGGAGCCTTGGTCTCTAGCTCTCTGTGATTGCTCTACTATTGCCAGTTTTTTGGGGCTTTTTTGCTTTTTCACACCCGCAATGGATACTTCTGCCCCTGCACACTGATGTGGGAGTGTGGGTGTTGATGGGGTGTAGGTCTTCAAAGAACTCGAGAAACACAAGGAAGAGTTGTGTTGATGTGCATGGCCCTGTGTTTGCAGAAAGGCTTCACACCTCTCTACATGGCAGCACAGGAGAACCACCTGGAAGTTGTGAAGTTCTTGCTGGAAAATGGAGCCAACCAGAATGTAGCCACAGAGGTGAGGTCCTTGGGGAGGAGCCTATGGCCCTTCTTGTGGGGGCTACTGAGGGATGTGCTGGGTCCTGCCATGGCTTCTTGATTCTCCCCCTCTCCTTGGCAGGATGGCTTCACTCCACTAGCTGTGGCTCTCCAGCAAGGACACGAGAACGTGGTTGCTCACCTTATCAACTATGGGACAAAGGGTAAGGTCCGTCTGCCTGCCCTGCACATTGCAGCCCGCAATGATGACACTCGCACAGCTGCTGTGCTGCTGCAGAATGACCCCAATGCTGACGTCCTCTCCAAGGTGTGTGGTTTTCCTATGCTGTCTCTGGGAGCTTCCCTGCATCCCCAGGGAGAACAGCAGCTTGCTATGCTGTATTTATCCATAGTTTCATCAGGGAGCATGCGTCTTGCTGGGCTGATCCCTCCTTCTTTCCCCTAGACTGGATTCACCCCCTTGCACATTGCAGCCCACTACGAGAATCTTAGTGTGGCCCAATTACTGCTGAACCGTGGAGCCAGTGTCAACTTCACACCCCAGGTGAGAGCAGAGTGGGAAGCTACTGGGGCTTGTCCTGCTCCAGCACCAGAGGAGGATGCTGTGCCTTCTCTTCATGCCTCATATCCAGCAGCAGCTGCCAGAGTATGCTGGTGAGGTGGGATCATGCAGAAAGCAGTACAGAGGCATGGGCAGTTACAATTAATAACCAGCATGGGCCTTTTCTGCTATGTCTCCCTTCTGTTAGGAGCAGCCATGCATCTCTGAAAGCTCTTGAGGACCTTGTGTCCAGGCTGAGGGAAAGCTGGTGCTGTTGCTGCAGGGCAGAGCACATAGAACCTGCAGTTGGGATGCCTCTGCCAGACCCACGGGTGCAGCCCAATCCATGAGCTGGTGCTTTCCTGCAAGCTCTGTGTAGCTTCTGTCTGCAGCTTTCAGCTGCATAGCCTTCTCTCTCGGCCTGGTTAAACAAGCTATTCCCCTGTGCTGTCCCTAGGCAGAGATGTAGCTCTTCCTGCCCTCTCTCCTTTGTTTGTCACTTGCCTCCTTGAAAAAGACGGAGCTACTCCTGACAGACTGTCGTTCCTCCTGACAGAATGGGATCACTCCCCTGCACATAGCTTCCCGTCGGGGCAACATCATCATGGTACGGCTGCTGCTGGACCGCGGGGCCCAGATAGAGACAAGGACCAAGGTGAAAACACTTCTGAACACGGCCCATCTGTACACGGGCCATCTCCCTCCCTGAGGTCGTTGTGCCCAGTGTTTACCCTGCACCTTGCTGGGAATGTGAGGGAGGGTCTCTGGTGCACTAAGGGGATAGACCAGGTTTTTTGCTGGCACATGTAGAGGTGAAAGGAGGCTGCATGACTACAAAGGTGTGCCTTAGCTGAGGCCAGGCTCCGTTTTGCCTTATTTTGTAAAGAAGTCCAAAGTCCCTGTCAGCCCTCTACCTGAGGGAACCCTGCTCTTCCATGCCATGCTGAGCCCTTGAACCTTCTTTCTCCCCAGGATGAGCTGACTCCTCTCCACTGTGCAGCGCGCAATGGACACGTGAGAATTGCAGAGATCCTCCTGGACCATGGGGCTCCCATTCAAGCCAAAACAAAGGTACCCAGGTGTCTCAGTGGGGCTGTGATTGGTGCCAGGTCTCAGGGCAGCACAGTGGGGTAACAAGCTGTTCACAGTTTCTGGATGGTACCCGTGGCTGGCTTGGGGCTTTTTTTGGCCTGACAAGGGGTAAGAAGCTTCCTGCCCTACTTGGTCCTAGCTGGAGTCCTTTGTCTGAGGGCTTCATCCTTCAAAAGGACCAGTCCTGAGAAGGGGATGGCCTGGGTACAGTCTGCCCCATGGCAACAGCTCTTCAGGCCCTTCCCTCCATTTGACATTGCTCCTCTGTAAGTCTCAGGGATTTTGGGGCTCCTCTCTGGTAGCACCCTGGGGAACAAGCTGTCTCTTCTGCCCTAGAGTAGTGTCTGGGGGTGCAAAGCAGGGGCTGGGTGGGATGCCTGGACCCCCTCCTGGCCCAGCCCTGAGGCGCTGCTCCACGGTCGCAGAACGGCTTGTCGCCAATCCACATGGCAGCACAGGGTGACCACCTGGACTGCGTACGCCTGCTCCTGCAGTACAGTGCTGAGATCGATGACATCACCCTGGACCACCTAACACCACTGCACGTGGCCGCACACTGTGGACACCACCGCGTGGCCAAGCTGCTGGTGGAGAAGGGGGCCAAGCCCAACTCCCGAGCTCTGGTGAGTGAGGAAAGGTGGATGGGCTGGACCAGGGGAGAGGGGGTGTTCCTGCAAATGACTGTCCATCTGTCTGTCTGCAGAATGGCTTCACGCCCCTCCATATTGCCTGCAAGAAAAACCACATCCGTGTGATGGAGCTGCTGCTGAAGACAGGTGCCTCCATTGATGCTGTCACAGAGGTAGGTGGGCTGAGCCCATCCTCAGCTCTCTTGCTGCTGCCTCTACAGAATGGGAAACATGGCAGGATGTGATGTCCCTGTTGCCTCTGCCAGTCCCCAGGAACCTTTCTGGGTGCTCTTTGCATTTCAAAACCTATTTAGCTTGACAGCGTTTCCCCAAAGGGCAGGGAGATGCAGGGGAGACAGCAGCTCCCTGTGTTTCCCCCACACTCGCCTGCCAGGCTCCTGGAGCAGGCTGGGGACTCAGATTTTGCTGAGACCTGCCCTGGGGAGGAGGAGGAGGAGACAGTAAGAGATATTGGCAAGGCCATAAGTCCCATCTTGGTTTCTGACCCCTTTCTCTTTGCAGTCTGGCCTGACCCCTCTGCATGTGGCTGCCTTCATGGGGCACCTGCCCATTGTCAAGACTCTGCTGCAGCGTGGAGCTTCTCCCAATGTGTCCAATGTGGTGAGTTCCACCCTGGCTGGGGCTTTGAGAGCTCAGCTTATTGGGGTTCAGCAGAATGTGAGAACTGCCCAGGTCTTGCACCCTCTGTTACCTGAGCAGTCCCTGGCGCCCTCTGCTTTGTGCTGTCAGGAGGAGCCAGTAGGGGCCAGAGGTTGCAGGCACTGCTCTCTTCTGCTCAGAGCAGAGGAATGACTACAGGAAGACTTTTCCCTCCTTTGGCCTTACCACTTTATCATGTCTTTGGTGCAGAAAGTGGAGACACCCCTACACATGGCAGCCAGAGCTGGGCACACAGATGTGGCAAAGTACCTGCTGCAGAACAAAGCCAAAGCCAATGCCAAGGCCAAGGTAGGTACAGAGAACCTGTGTGATAATCAGCTCTGGGAATAGCTGGTGCTGGCTTCTTCGCTCTCACATGCCCAGAGCGCAGCCAGCCAGGGGCTGTGCAATGGTGGGAGCAGGGCTGGGATCCCTTTGGCATGGCAAGAAGGGACTGGTCCAGGTCTGCCCAAACAGCTTCTTTGCCACCCTCACAGGACGACCAGACTCCTCTGCACTGTGCTGCACGCATTGGCCACACTGGTATGGTCAAACTGCTTTTGGAGAACAATGCCAACCCCAACCTGGCCACCACAGCAGGGCACACGCCCCTGCACATCACTGCCAGAGAGGGGCACATGGACACAGCCCTGGCCCTGCTGGAGAAGGGAGCCTCACAGACCTGCATGACCAAGGTAGGCTGCTGAGTCCACTGCTGTGGAAGGCATCACCCAGCTGGTCCAAGACTGGGCTGGCTAGTGTCCCTGTCACAGGAGGGGCAGCCTCCTCCTGTGTTGCAGCAGGTGCCAGCACTCTCTTTATCTCTGCCACCCTGTGATGGGCTGCCTTTCTCCTCAGAAAGGATTTACCCCTCTGCACGTTGCGGCCAAGTATGGGAAGGTGGATGTGGCAGAGTTGCTGTTGGCACATGATGCTCACCCCAATGCAGCAGGGAAGGTGAGTGCTGCTTCTGTGGGAGGAGTGGTCTAGTATGGGGAGAGGCTCTGTCTCAGCTGTCTGTACTCTCTCCCCCTCTGCAGAATGGCCTGACCCCACTGCATGTGGCTGTGCACCACAACAACCTGGAGATTGTCAAAGTGCTGCTTCCCAAGGGGAGCTCCCCACACAATTCGGCCTGGGTAAGTCTGGGCTGGGTGTCCCTGGGGATGTGGGGAGGTGTTGTGTGTCCAGTGCCTTCTAGTGTGGGGCCACCACTGCCCCTCAATCCTGGCACTCAGGGAATGTACAAGGGACTGATCCCCAACAGCCTCTCTCCATGTCTGCTGCTCATGCCTGCCTGTCCTCACACCACATGCGGCAGGCAGTGTGCCAGGCAGTGGTCCTGTTCCAGCAGATAGGCTGTGGCAGGGATGGTCCCTGCTAGCAGCAGAGTGGTTGCTGCGTGGGGAACGTGTTTCCATGGCAAGTCCTGCAGAGCAGCGCTGCGGTCTGGCAGTTTAGGAAACCATACGCAAATGTTTGCATGCAGCTATGAAGCAGTGAGTCAGAAAACCCACGAGCTTGTGAGAGTCGCCTGGCTCTGCCTGAGCATCTCACTACAGAGCAGACCAGCAGGCGCCTTGCTTTCCACGTTGTTTGCAAAAGCTGCATCCTCAAAACAGCCAAGTGGTTGCTAGTGCCAGCCCTCCCCATCTGGCACTCCCCTTTCCCCTGCGCAGGCTGCCGGCAGACATGCTGGGCAGGCACTGGGAGCAGCCGGTACCAGTGCCAGCACACTGTTGGTCTGCGTCACCGACAGCCTGCACGTCAGCCTGGGCAGCGGGTGTCTGCCAGCTGCTCTGCTCCTGCAGCGTGGCAGCAGAGGCAGAACTCAAGGCCCTGCAGTCTCTGCCTGAATACTAATGCTGTGTATTGGGAGTTTAGCTCCATACCTCAGCCAGGCACATTCCAGGAGGTGTGTCTGCCCCAGCCTCTTGCAGCTCCTAGAGGCTGCATACTGCTGGAGAAATTCATGTGTGGAAAACTCCAGGACAATCCATACCAGTCAAACCTGAAGCAGGTGGTCTTTGAAACCCCTGTGCTGACTTGGCTGGAAGAGGGATTTGGCCTCAGTGTCAGGGCTGGTTACTCTCAGGAAGATGGTGTGGGGGGCATCCCTGAGCACTGGAGGCAGCTAGGAAGGGCAGACCTGGCCTGTGAGGCAGGGTGGCACCTCCCGTCCCTTCTGGTCTGCTTGGCAGACCTGAGCACTGCAATGAGCCTCTCTCCCTGCAGAATGGGTACACCCCCCTGCACATTGCTGCCAAGCAGAACCAGATGGAGGTGGCCAGCAGCCTGCTGCAGTACGGGGCTTCTGCAAATGCTGAGTCTGTGCAGGGAGTCACTCCCCTGCACCTGGCTTCCCAGGAGGGGCATGCAGACATGGTGGCACTGCTTTTCTCCAAACAAGCCAACGGCAATCTAGGCAACAAGGTAAGTTGTCCCAGCACATCCTGCCAGGCTGGAGGCAAACAAGCCAGCAGAGAACAGTGGTCTGGATGGTGGTCCAGGCCCCTGTGCCTCCCTGTGCTTGGGCAGCAATATACTGGATGACAGCACAGTGTCAGTCAGTTTGCCAGGCTGGAGACCAGACAGAGTCTCTGCTGGTAGAGCTGCAGTGATAGCAGTGCCACTGTGCTGAGACCTCCTCTCTTTGCAGAGTGGCCTGACTCCTCTCCATCTTGTGGCCCAAGAGGGTCATGTGCTGGTTGCTGATGTTCTAGTGAAACATGGAGTCACAGTGGATGCCATGACCAGGGTAAAGTAGTGCATTGACCATGGCTGTGGTGAAACACATCGGGGAACTACCTCTAGGTCTGCTAAGGGAGGAGCATTTATTTTCTTTTTCTTTGTACAAGAGACTCCCTTCTGGCAGGCATCCTTACCATTTTTCCTGTGTCCTGGGGACTCTTCCTGTTCTTCCCCCCACCTCCCTGGAGGGGTGATTCTTGTCTGCTCCCATAGCTCACCCCATGTACCATGCAGGTACATGGTTTGAACTGAGCCCTCTGCCCTGGTCTTGGGCTTTTGGGAAACATCCACATGTGTGCTTCATCCTTCATGCATCAGGGCTTGCCTGTGGGAAGAGCTTATCCAAGCCAGCAGGGCAGTAAGCACTGTTGAGGACAGACTGAGACCTGATCTTATCTTTCAGATGGGCTATACCCCACTGCATGTGGCCAGCCATTATGGGAACATCAAGCTGGTGAAGTTTTTGCTGCAGCACCAAGCTGATGTCAATGCCAAGACTAAGGTACAGAGATGTCCTGTGCTCCAAGGACCCTTCTGCCATGGGCAACAACATGCAGGTTGATGGGGAAGGGGAGCTGTCATTATGCTCCAGGCATGAAGCACAGTGTGTGAGGCCTGGGGGAATTTCTGGGGCAGCAGGCTTCCAGAACTGATGGCAGCATCCTCTGTGCTCCCCTGCAGCTGGGCTACACCCCCCTGCACCAAGCAGCACAGCAGGGCCACACGGATGTGGTGACACTGCTGCTGAAGCACGGTGCATCTCCCAATGAGATCAGCACAGTGAGTACAATGCTTGCGCTCACCTCCTCACCCTGCAGCAAGCTCAGGCATCTGCCTGGGCTGCCCTAGGGCTGCTGCTGACCCATTCTTTCCTCTGTACACAGAATGGCACCACTCCCCTGGCCATCGCAAAGCGGCTTGGCTACATTTCTGTCACAGACGTCCTCAAGATTGTCACAGAGGAAACGGACATCCCGGTGAGCACCTGGGTACTAGGACCAGGATGCTGTGGAGGAGGGCTGGGGCTGGGAGCAGCCTAGGAAAGGTCTGCAGCTGGGTGCCTAGCTGGGTGTAAGGAGGGGGCTGCAGCTAGCTGTGCAGCAAAGTGCTGGCCTCCTCTGACTCCGTTCTGCTCCCACAGTCAGTTGGTGACAAGCACCGCATGAGCTTCCCAGAGACGGTAGACGAGATTCTGGATGTATCAGAGGATGAAGGTGAGGGGTGAGAGTTGGGTCACAGACTCCCAGAGATCTGCCAGCGGGGTCAGCGTGGCAGGCAGCAATCACGGGGATGGCACTAGTGTACCTACTGGAACAGGGACACCCCCAGGGTGGGGGAGCTGTGTGGGCCCTGCTGTGGTCTTGCTGAGAGGATGAGGGAAGGCCACCAGACTGCTGAGGTGGCACCTTCTGGCTTGAGTGCTTCCCTGCACTATGCAGGAGGGATATGTCTGGACACCTCCGTGATCCCATGCCCCAGGGACTGTGCAGAGAGCCTTTGGGCATGCAGAGCCCCCACTGTGCCTTGCTCTGCTGGAGGGTACCAGCTCCCAGCCCAGCAGCTGCTGGTTTGCTCCTGCACCCTCCCACCAAGTCCTCACTTTTGCCTCTTCTTACTTTGCAGGCACTGCTCATGTCACAGTAATGGGTATGAAATGTGTCCCCCTGCCCCAGCTCAACGGCCCATTTCACCCCATGGCCACTAACCATCCGCACGCTGTATCCATCTGCTGAGCCTTGCTGCTGGGCTGGTGCTCTCCAGCGCCAGCCCCGCCATCCTGCCCTGCCAATCCATGTCCATGCTGCTTGCTGTGGTGTGACTGCATGAATGGGCATCCTCCCACTCAGGAGGACTCTGACTCCCTTGTCAGACCCAGGCCCTGTCCATGGCAGGTGGAGGAACCTGGTACTGTGACAAACACTGGTGCCACTCTACAACTGCCCCATGCCATTCTGGCCAGAGCAGGGATTAACCTGAGAGCCCAAGGGTCTCTGTGCTGCTGTGGTCCCCTTCCCCTCTCTGATTTGGGAGGTGCGGGACACCCTCTTTCAGGGCACTGGCCAGAGCCAAAGCCTGAAGAGCTAGTTAGCAGGTATTAATGGGGCCAGTGGTCAGCATTAGCAGAGCTCTGCGCCTCCAGTGGGGTGTAGTGTTAGGGTAGCCTCCTGCACCCCAGCCATGCCTAAGTCCCTGTCCCAGGCATCAATGTGTAAGGTGTCCCTTGAAACCTCTGCGCTGTGTTTGGTACCGTGAGAAAGAGGTTAGTCAGCAGCTGAAGTTCCCAGTGGCTCCCACAGCTCATCCCACTGGCCTGCTGCATGGGAGCCCTGCGAGCAGACCCACTCTGAAAGCCCCCCCCCTGTATCTGGCTGAGACCCAGGGGGCAAGTGTTTATGTCAGGCAGTGGGAGCAGGGATGGGCCCTGGCTCCAGCCATGAAGAGGGGTGGGGGGCAAGGGCAGGGTATCTATGTTCCCTTGTCCGTCTGCCTCTGCATGCTGAGCCAGCTCTTGGTTTCAGAGGAAGAGCTGATTGCACCAAAGCCCAAGACACCTGATCTCGGAGACCAGGAAGGCAAAAGGGAGATACTGGAGTTCATGACCACAACAACACTGGAGCAAATGTAAGAGACACTGTATGGTGGGGAGGGAACAGGTACATGGCACAGGACCAGCCTTGTGCTGGGCTGGGCTTCCTGCGGGGCACATATGGCTCCAGGCAAGGAACAGATTACTGAGCCCTCACTAGCTGGCAGGGCAGGCAGAGCTGGTCAGTGCTGTTCCTGCACCAGGACATGGGACTGCTGCTTAGTTTGCCTTTGTCCAGTGGCCTCAGGACTCTGTGGGGATGGGCAGGGGATGATGGACCCAGGCCTACCACTTCTGTTGCTGTCACTACCCTCTCCTGCCAGGGTGGAGTCTCCAGCTGTTCTGCAGGTCCCCTGCATCCCACCTGAAACTGTGGTGACCAGAGCTGAGGAGACTGAGCAGGTAGGACCTGCGGAGACAGAAGCTGAGCAAGTCAGCAGGCTGCATGCACCCTCGGTGTCCCCACAGGAGGTGAGCATGAGATACAGCCTGCCACAGCCTCCCTCAGGCATTCCCTGCTGGGGCAGCTCCCCCATGATCACACAGTTCAAGTGTGGGATGGGTAGGAGGCATTGACCCGGTGGTACACGACTGTCCAGCGAGGATTGCATAAGGGTGGGCAGGCTTAACACCCCCAGATAGGACCCTTTGCCCACAGGGCCTCTTCCCTGCCGTACACAGCCCTCCAAGGAGTTTGACGAGGACTCACTAATCCCCAGCAGCCCTGCCACAGAGACCTCAGATAACATCAGCCCAGTGGCCAGCCCCGTGCACACAGGGTGAGTGCCCAGCCTATGCAGCACATGCATGCTCTGTGCACGAGCTGGCTGCAAGGTGTCCACCTGCCCATGTCTCTGCACTCCAGGTTCCTGGTGAGCTTCATGGTGGATGCCCGTGGTGGCTCCATGCGGGGCAGCCGGCACCATGGTCTGCGCGTGGTCATCCCGCCCCGTGCCTGTGCTGCACCGACCCGCATTACCTGCCGCCTGGTGAAGCCCCAAAAGCTACCTGCACCCCCACCACTGGCTGAGGAGGAGGGTCTGGGCAGTCGGATCATCGCCCTGGGGCCTGCTGGTGCCCAGTTCCTCAGGTGAGCACAGCTGGGAAAAAAGCAGATTGGGCTGCCTACAGCAGTGTCATCCCTCAGGACTGGGAACAGGTATGGGCTCCTCTGGAGCCTTTACCATCTGAGGCAAGACCTCTGTTCATCTCTGCTTCTTGAGGTTGGCAGAGGAGAGATCCCACCTCTTGTTGGGCACAGCATGTTTGTGGGGTGGGACATTCAAGAGTAAAAGAACAGTGGCAGAAAGCCCTGACCAGCCCTGTCCCACCAGCTGCAGAGCCCTCTTTCCCAGAGAGAGGAAGGTCATCAGTTCTTCTTCCCCCAGTGGCTTCACAGCAGGGCAGGCACTTCCCTGGGCAGGCACTCTGCCCAGGGCTACCTTGCTGCCTGAATGTCCTTGTGGCAGCTTGTGGGTGCCAGTGGCCTTCCTCTGCTATCTGCAGCCCTGTCATTGTGGAGATTCCACACTTTGCCTCGTATGGACGTGGAGACCGCGAGCTGGTAGTGTTGCGCAGCGAGAATGGCTCTATCTGGAAGGAGCACCGCAACCGCTATGAGGAGAGCTACATGGACCAGCTGCTCAATGGCATGGATGAGGGTGAGCGTGCCAGGAAGTCAGGATCTCCATATCTCACAGCTCCCTGCAGGCAGGGCTGCAGTGGCCTGGGTGATGAGATGGGGCTGAGTGGCATGGGCAGTGCTGCAGAGAGGGGTGTTGGGTGACAGCCACAGGCTTTGTGTGTGAGCACTGATGACTATGCTGCCCTTGCAGAGCTGGAGAGCCAGGAGGAGCTGGATAAGAAGAGGGTCTGCCGCATCATCACCACCGACTTCCCTCTCTACTTTGTGGTCATGTCCCGGATTTGCCAGGACTGTGATATGATTGGCCCTGAGGGAGGGTGTTTGAAAAGCACACTGGTGCCCATGGTACAGGCCACCTTCCCAGACACAGCTGTCACCAAGAGAGTGAGGCTGGCCCTTCAGGTGAGCCCCAGAGAGCCTGGCCAGGGGCCCAGACATGCTTCTGCAATCAGGGGTGGGCAGCAAGCCCAGGCTGTGCCCCAGCCTGGGGAAAAACCATCCCTGATGCGCATCCTTGTGCTACCTGCAGGCACAGCCTGTGCCTGATGAGTTGGTGACTAAGCTGCTGGGGAACCAAGCGACCTTCAGCCCCATTGTCACAGTGGAGCCACGACGGAGGAAGTTCCACCGCCCCATTGGCCTCCGAATCCCACTGCCACCATCCTGGAAGGACAATCCCCGAGACAGTGGTGAGGGTGACACCACCAGCCTACGTCTGCTCTGCAGTGTGATCGGTGAGTCTGCGAGTGTGCTCCCCATGGCAGATGGGCTGGGCTACCTCAGGGGGATGCAGCTCCAGGGAGCTCAGGAAGGGGCACAGTGGTGGAAAAAGTAAATGCCTAGGGGATGCAGACCTCAGGCTTATGGAAAGACAGTATGCTCACCCTTGCTTTCTGGTGCAGGGGGGACAGCCCAAGCCCAGTGGGAAGATATAACAGGCACCACAAAACTGGTCTATGAAAATGAGTGTGCTAACTTTACCACCAATGTGTCTGCCAGGTGAGTCCTGGGAAAACATGTGCCCATCTGGGGACAATTTGGTGCTCCTTGGTCCTTAGTACAGCCTTTGCCAGGAAAGGCCTTCACCCCTGGTGCTGCCCCATTCCTACATGCAGGGTGGTTTCTTCCAGCCTTGACACCCCCATGCTGCCTGAGCACACATCAGGAAACACTCATGACAAGTGGGTGTGCAGAAGGAAGGGGGCCATTATTTGTACTTGGGTGGGTCTCCATTACAGATGGGGCTACACCTGTATCCAAAACTCTTGGGGCTTCCTCTTCAGTCCAGTTGGCTATTGAGGGGGTGGGGGCAGCTCCCTGATGCCACTGCCCAGCAGCACCCTGACCCAGATCTCCTGCAGGTTCTGGCTGGCCGACTGCCCACGCACAGCCGAGGCAGTGCACTTTGCCACCATGCTGTACAAGGAGCTGACAGCCGTGCCCTACATGGCCAAATTCGTGGTGTTTGCCAAGATGAATGATGCACGAGAAGGCCGGCTGCGCTGCTACTGCATGACTGATGACAAGGTTGACAAGACTTTAGAGCAGCATGAAAACTTCACTGAGGTGGCCCGCAGCAGGGACATTGAGGTTTGTCCCCAGCAGCACGTGTGGAGGGCAGCAGGGAGAGGGCTAACAAAGTGAGGGGAGACTGGTGCCAGTGGAAGGGCCTGGACCTGGCCTGGCTAGTAAAGTCCGGGTTACCTGCCCTGTCGAGGAGCAGGAGAAGCAGCTCTACACGGGGTCTGAGCATGTTCTCTGCTCCCTGCCAGGTGGTAGAGGGGATGCCTTTGCACGTCGAACTCTCAGGGAACTTGGTGCCTGTCAAGAAGGCCACTCAGCCCCGCACCTTCCTCTTCCAGTCCTTCCGGGAGAATCGTCTTGTCATCCCCATCAAGGTAATGTCAGGGTGCAGGGCTGAGCAAGCAGTTAAGGCCCTTGGCTTGTGCCAGGCCGCCTAACTGGGCTCTGTCACTTAGGTCCGGGACAGCAGCCGGGAAGCCAGTGGCTCCCTGTCTTTCTTGCGCAAGGCCATGAAATACGAGGACCTCCAGCATGTACTCTGCCACCTGAACATCAGCATACCACCCTGCGCCAAGGTCAGTGTTGAGTCTTTGGTACTCTGGTGAGGGCCCATCCCTCCCCCAAGTACGGGGGTAGCCCTCACTGTCAGCTTTTATTCTTCAGCTGCTCCATGTGGCTATGTCATGCCATGCTGGAGCTGGAGGAGAAGCAGTCATGTCAGGGTAGAGCTGCTGCCCTCTTTCCAAGCCGCTGACCCCTTGGTTTGTCACCACTTTCACAGGGAAGCACCAGTGATGAGCGAAGGAGGACACTGACGCCATTGTCTCTGCGGGAGCGATACAGCATTCTAAGTGAGACCAGTTTTGGTATGCAGCCTGCTGGGACCATTCCAGTACAATCACCACCTTCACTTGGGGTGCCCAAGCCAGTGGAAAGGCTGGAATGATACTGTCATAGTAACACTCACAGCACTCATTCCCTTTCCCTGGAGGTTTCCTTGGTCCTGCCTGCAGGGCAGTGCTGTGCCTACAAGTCTGTGTGACCCCCAGGGCCAGCACCCCATTCCCCTCACCACTCTGGTGCAGGACCCTGTGCAGCTGAAGCTGTGACTCCCTCTTCTCCTGCAGGCTCTCTGAGCAGCACGGACAAGGCAGACCAGAAGATGGTTGACATAGCAGAACAGCTGGGCCTCAGCTGGGCCGGTGAGTCCACACCTGACCATTCTGAGGATGCACAACTTTCCTCGGAAAGCTGACACTTAGGGAGGCTGGAAGTGTGCTGCCAGGTGTAGTGACTGCTTTGCACTGCGCCCCTGCTGTGAGCATTCCAGGCACCATTCCATGGCTGTGCGCATATTCACAGGCACGGGTACCAGGCTAGGACTTTGTTATGAATTGTATATATTGCTGCTGTTCATTGCAGCGACACACCCAACGGCAGAACCCACACTTCTCCTTAGCATGAGACTCTACTGTGCTGGTCACAGCCAGCCTGAGCAGGGAGGCTTCAACCTCTGCCCCATCCCAGCTCCTGCTCCTGCATGTTCTGCTGTGTTCAGTTGTATGTAACAGGGTCTCTGCACTGGTCCTGGCTGAGCCCTTCACAATGTCCCTAGCCTTGTGGTGGATACCAGAGCTTTTGATACTGACGTGGTGTTTTCCCCAGAGCTGGCACGTGAGCTGCAGTTTGGGGTGGATGACATCAACAGGATACGCGTGGAGAACCCCAACTCCCTTCTGGAGCAGAGCATAGCCTTACTCAACCTCTGGGTCAGCCGTGAGGGCAAGAATGTCAAGAGTGAGTAGTTGTGGTGCCCTTTTACAGACACACAGGTGGCAGGCCTAGCTGCACAGAGCAGTGTGTGCATCTTCAGGGACTGCTGGCTGGTTTTACAGTGGTGGTTTATGCATACCTGCCCTCCCTGCCCACCTGGAGGGTGGCTGTGGGCATGGCTGTGTACCCTCAAGTGACCAGTTTGCTGACACCATCTTCCCCCTGCAGTTGAGAATCTGTACACGGCACTGAGGAACATCGACCGCAGCGAGATTGTCAACATGCTGGAGGGCTCTGGTCGGCAGAGCCGCAGCCTGAAAGGAAGTTGGCGCTACACAGACAGAGACTACTCCCTCTCACCCTCCCAGATGAATGGTGAGCCCCAGTTTCTGGCAGGGAATGCAGGAGGGCCCCGGGGCACAGTCTGTGCAGAGAGATCAGGGCTGGTGTCTTGCCTGACTAGGTTGCACCCACTGAGAATTCAGTCGGCATGAGACATTGCTGACAGATGTAGCCTCTTCACTGGGGCTTATGCTGCAGAAAGCTTGGCTCTGCCATACTGCTTTCTCACAAACTTTCCAGGTGGGATTGACATGTGTTCCTTATCCCAGTGTGCCAGTGAGAGGTGCCTCTGACTGTGCAAGCTGAGCAGTGGCTAGGGAGCTCACAGAATCCTGGCTGACCAGCTGTGGTGGTGTGCCTGGGTTGGATCCCAGGCAGAGTGTGCCTGGACATGGGGACACAGCCGAAGTCAGCTGTGGCATATGCTGCTGAGGAGCCAGCATACCAGACAGGGGCAGGGCTTTGTGCTGCTACAGCCCTGCACTGTGGCTCTGCCCCTGCAGTGCTGGCTCATCGCTCTCTCCCTCTCTGTCTCTCCCCTTGTTCTGTTTTCTCAAACATGCCACCTAGTGCTGCCAGGTGCGGGCACTCCTGTGGGTCACTTCTTTCCACCTTTCTCCTCTGAGCTCATCCTGGTCTCTCCTTCTCTCATCTTCCTCCACTGCCTGTCTCCACTGTCTCCACCTCAGCTAAGCCCTCTGGGAGCTGAATCCTGCTCCAGTGACTGCATGCCATCAGGGACTGCCCCTCTTACAACTGTCATGCTTGAAGGCAGCCATCCCCGGCCTTCTCCTCCTGCATGGTCCCATGCTTCTTCCCTCGTTGGCACTGCACTGCATGCCCCTGGCCAGGCACCTGCCCGTGCGTTAGGTGCCCTTTCTGTGCCAAGAGTCCCAGCTGTACCCTGTGCCTTGGCTGTCATTCCCTGGCTGCTGGGGGAGCAGAACAGGTTCACTGCTGATCTCCAGGGGTGAAAAAATGGCTCAGAGCTGAAAAAGGTTGAGCAAAGCCACCTGCATGGGTGGGAGTGCCTGGCTTGTTTGTAAGATCATATGGATGTGCCTGAGCTGTGGACATGGCCCTGGGTGATGAGACAACAATGGGTTGTAGCCCTGGAGACACCAACAGGGTTGTACAGCCCTGGCTGCCTCCTGCAGGGCCTTGGGGTTGCATGGCACATACCAGGGCCATCCTTCTCTGCTCATGGTACTTCCAGCCTGCTCCTCTGTGCTGTGGAAAGTGTTTGGCTTTGAGAGTTGGTGCCTGCCAGACTTGGCTACTTGAACATCAGGCTAACTGCCAGCCAGCTGATGTTGGATGGGGGCTGTGGGCAGGGACCAGGGGTCTGATGGAGCAGGGTAGCAAAGAGGGCACTGTGTCATGCAGTATGGATGGAGCATCGTGTGAACACAAGCCAGTCCTCCTCACGAGGAGGATGCAGCCCCAGGGCCTGCCCAAACCAGCTCCAGGACTTGAAGGAGGCATGGCAGCATTTGCAGGGACCATGTGAAAGAAGCTGCTGGCTGTGAGCACAGCCCTGCTCAGCCTGGCCACAGGGGCCTGTGGCATGACCATTACTGTCCTTGGGGCAGGCATCCTCCCAGAAGCTGTTTCCCTTTTGCCCTACTGTGCTTGTGCGTGCGTGAGACGGCTGCTGGAGATGATGCCTCTGTCTGCCCATATAGGTTACGCTTCGCTGCAGGACGAGCTGCTGTCCCCTGCCTCCCTGCATTACACACTGCCATCCCCGCTGCGTGCCGACCAGTACTGGAATGAGGTGGCCATCATGGATGCTATCCCCATGGCTGCCACTGAGCAGGATGCCCTGATGGAGATGTCCGACATGCAGGTGTGGTCCTCGGGGCTCACCCCTTCGCTGGTGACTGCTGAGGACTCCTCTCTGGAGTGCAGCAAGGCTGAGGACTCGGATGCCACAAGTGAAGGCCGGTTCCCAGGGCAACTTCTAGCAGATGCTCATGGCCCAGACCACATGGGCTCTATGGACCTGGTTGAGGATGACACAGTGGACTCAGATGCCATGAATGGCCTGATTGACCTTCTAGAGCAGGAGGAAGGGCAGAGGCCAGAGGGGAAGATGCCATCTGGTGATCATCAACCAGGGACTGGGGAGCAGGACCCGGAGAGTGAAGTCTCTTTTGTTTCAGTTCAGCAGAAGGTGCAAGCCAGGATCATGACATCACCTACCTTTAGCCATGCTGTGGAGAAGAGTGCAGACAGGTACTGCCAGCCTGGGGCACCAGAAAGAGGGTGGTAGGGGAGTACAACTGCTTTGCCAGCTACTGCCCTATGCTGGGCCAGCTGCAATAATCTCCCTGCTTTGCTTGCTTCTCTGCTGGTCTCCAGCTCTGGAGCCCAGGCATCTGCGGTACATAGAACAATGGTTGGGCCAAGTGCATCATGCCTTTCTGGCAATGCTGTGGAGGGCTCCCTGCGGAGCACCTGGGAAGGACCCCAGTCAGATAGCCAGGCTCTGCATGTAGGTTGTGCTAATTCTAACCTGGGCTGCCTCCTCCCACATTCCCAGCGGCACTGGACCCATGAGGTCCCTGGCAGCGCCCAGCAATGCTCCACAGCATTAGACCACATTAGAGCTAGACCACACTAGACCATTGGAGCACAGCTTGCTCTTGCCTCAGACCCTGGCAGCCAAGTCATGAGGCTGTGCAATGGGCAGGGAGCATGTCATGGAGGTTGCCTGTGCCTTTTGTGCATCTGTGTATTTTGTGCTGCTTCTGCTGGGCACCCAGCAGCACCATGAGCTGGAGAGCCAGTGTCTGGTGGGGGTGCAGGCTGCGCCGGTGTGCCTGCCGGAGCTCGGCTAGTGCTCAGGGTGCAGCACTCCATGGCAAAGCTGACTGCCTCTCTCTCTCTGTCTCTCTCTCCCTATCCCTGTCCCTCTCCGGTGCCCAGGCTGAGGGACTGGAATGCAGAAGGCTCCTTTATCTCCTGCCTACAGGACCTGACAGCGGGCTCCTGGCAGGAGGGAGTCACCCGAAGGCTGCTCCCAACGCACACCTCAGCCTCTGGGGCACAGGGCCAGGAGCAAGAGCAGGTCCTGGTGCCAGCCGTGGAGCTGATGCGGATCAGCTCTGCAGAGGACAGCGACTGGCAGCCTCAGCACCCCACAAGCGGCTGGCAGGAGGAGGCCGACAGCCGCTTCTTTGGGCAGGTGAAGGTAGGAGCAGGGGACTAGCCCTGCAGGAAGTGGCGACCCTATGGGACAGCCTTTTCTGGAGCCTGCTGCAAGGCCAGCTCCTCAAGTCTCCTGGCACGCTTCCTGCCCCTGGTGGTGCCTCTCAGCCCAGAATAGCCTTCTGTGCTTGATACCTGAGCTCTTGCTCGCCATTTATAACCCAGCCACCCTCCCAGACTGCTTCCTTATTGAGTATCTGCCCTGGCTGCCAGCCCAACAGCCTGCTGGAGCCAGAAATAGAGCTGGCCCAGGGGTCAGGCTGGGTGGTGGGCTTGATGCCATGGTCTCACAGAGCCAGCAGGTACAAGGTGAGGGCAAGCACCTTTCCCCAGCCAGGGCAGGCACAGCCGTCCCGGCAGCACGGCCACGCTTGGAGGTGGCTGCTCAGCTCTGCCGTGTGCGTTACCTGAGTCACGTGTGATTCCAATGACACCCCAAAGCCCTGGCTTTTGCCCAGGGCTTCATTTGCCCTGTGACAGAAGACGGCACGCTGCCCTCCCACCATAGTCAGGAGGACAGGCTGTTGGGCAAGCAGACAGAGAAGAGAGGCAGAGCTGTCCTGGTTACGGCCTGGCCGGGGCAGTCCTGGCCACATGACTTTGAGAGAAGCTGTGACTGCAGAAGGACGCCCCACCTGCCCGCTCCCTTCTCGCCGCCCACAGCCAGCAGAGCTGCGGCAGCTAAGGTTACAGCAGCTCCCGCAGAGCTGGGGCACTGCGTGGGAAGGCTGCAGACCCGCAGCGCCCGAGCCAGCCGGATAGCATGGCTGAGTTCTGACAGCGGGCTCAGACCCGCGGGCACACGTGCAGCCGGGCGTGCAGAGGCAGGATGTGGGCTTTCCTGGCCCAGTTGCTGATCGCTCTGGTGCTTCTGGCCTTCTTCCTGGTCAGCTGCCAGAACGTCATGCACATCGTCAGGGGCTCTGTCCGCTTCCTGCTCAAACACGCCCACCGTGAGCTTGACAAGGAGCTCGGGGAGAGCCAGGGGCTGGCGGATGACGAGGAGGCTCTCTCTGCCAGAGTCGTCCGCCGGCGCGTCCTCGTGAAGGTAACAAGCGGGGGAGCTGAGACCAGCCCCTGGGCAGATGCAGAGGAAAGCAATGAAGGGTCAGGGCAGGGTGGGAGGCGGAGGCTGTGGGGCCCATGTCAGGAGTGTTGTTCTACCTGCAAAAGAACTCCCTCCACCGCCCTCAAATGCTCTGATCTCCCTCCTGTTCCTGCAGGGGAATGAAGCCCTTCATCTCCCTGGAGAGCAGGTGACTGAGGAGCAGTTCACAGATGATCAAGGCAATATCATCACCAAGAAGGTGAGTGATCAGGGCAAGATGTGGGCAAGGGCATGCCGCAGCCTTTCTCTTCTCCCCTCCACCCAGCTGCCCTGTTTCTCCCTGTAGCCCAGGGGCCCATGTAGGGCATTCATGTCCCACTGTCTTAGGTTACAGTCACGGCATCTCTCCAGCTCGTGGGACAGAGGCTGCACACCATGTGCAGTTTAGGACCAGACTGGGTGAGGAGGGAGGCATGGTGCCCTTGGGCTAGTTCTGACACCCATCTGTGTGGGTCTCCACAGATTATCCGGAAGGTGGTGCGTCAGCTGGGTCCTGGTGACATGGGTGACAGGCAGGAACAGGAGGAGCTGATTCTGGAGGGCTCCCTACAGGAGCCCCAAGACCTGGAGGCTGAAGATGATCACTTCATGAAATACTCCATCTTGCACCGTGATGATCTGGGTGCCAAGGTACAGTGTGGCTCATAGCCCTGCCTGGCAGACAGGCTGCCCTGGCCAGCACCACTTCTGCAGGACTCTCAGGCTCTGGAACTATGTCACCTTCTGTCCTTTCTTCTGCCCTGCTCTCCTCTCCTCTTTCCCCTCTAAGACTTCCAGGGGCAAATCTTGCCCACTGCACCAGTCTTCTTGCTTGGTGTTTCCTGCCAACTGACTCTGCCTTTTCCTCTCCTGTCCTCTTCTCTGTGTCTGTCTGCTCACCTGGGTGATGTCCTGCTTCCTGCCCCTGTGGCTTCCTCAGGAGGAGGTGCGAATGCGTGTCCCGAAACCAGAGGTCTCTGGGAGCAGGATGGGGGCTCAGATAGTGAAACGAGCCAGCCTGAAAAGGGGAAAGCAGTGACCCCTCAAGTGGCCTCTTTTGAGGTAACCGTACCTTTGCTCTTCCTTAGGTCCTGGCTCCCCATGCTGCTGCCTGCAGTGAGCTGCTGGTCATGCACATTGTTCTGGGGAAGGTGTAGTGGGGCTGTGCTCAGCTATCGGCCTGCAGAGAGGGTTTGCTGTGCTGCAGCAAAATACTGAGGGTGGGCAGCATGCTCCTGGATGCTGTGGGCACAGGGTGCCCTGCTTCACAGCGATACTCCAGCCATCTATGTGCACAGCACCCCACTGCAGCCACAGTGCCAGGGGCTGCTACTGCAAGTGACAGCATCCTGGGTGCTCAGGGTGATGGTCCCCAGTGACAGGGCCACGGAGTTGTTACTCCTGGTTATGCTGGGCTACAGCAGAGGGATGGTCTTTGTCCAAAGCCACTCCAGGGACTGGATTGCATTTGCATGGGGTCTAAGCAGAACTTCCCCCTTCATGCATGAGCCACTAACTGTGCAGCCTTGTGGCAGAGGAGACCAGCCCTTGGAGCTGGTGCCTTGGTGTCCCCTTCCCGAGAGGTTCAGCTGGACACTGGCAGAGCTGTGGGTCAGATGAAGAGTGTCCTGGTTCTGTGGGGCCATGGCCTACTGCCTCTGCTCACAGCACTGTTCTGGGAGAGGCAGCAGCTGCCTCTGCCAGCTATGGAGAGGATAGCAGTGAGGTCTGCTAAAGCCAGGATGGGGGGCAGGCCTTGGCAGGGTGCTGCTGGTGTGTGTTGGGGCAGTAGGGATGCAGGAGTGGTGAGTGCAGGAGCATGACACTTGTAGGGGCTGATGACAGGGCACCTGCCTTTGACCTAGGACACTTCTTCCATTGATCCCCATTGATCCCCAAATCACCCCTTGAGTCTTGTGCATTCCCTGGTCCTCTGCCTTTCCTGTGGAGGGGGATTAGACCAGGTTGAAGGCAGGATGCTTGGCACAGCACACTAGAGCCTTAGCTGCATTATTTTTCTCTGCACACTCACAGCTGGGCTGGCAGTGCAGCACTGGGAGAAGGTGTTGCATGTGTGCTCCCCAGCTGCCCAGCACTGCCTGAGCCCGGTAAGAAGGCTGCTGAGCAGGGGCAGTTGGTCCTTTGGCCTCTGCTCTGCATGCATGGCTCTGTCTGTCCTCCCTCTCCCTTCTGTCTGCACTCTGTTAGTGAGCTCTCTGTGGGTGTGTGACAGCCAAGAGGCTTATGCTTGTGGGCACATGTTCATGCAGGCTCTGCCCCCTTCTGCCTGCCTCACTCCCCAGACAGTCCCTGGCTCTACCTCTCTCTGGGGCACCACTCCTGTTGCTTTGCTTTTGCAGTTTTCTGTTGTGTGAAAGTGGCCCAGGGCATGCACTGGGGAAGGTCTGCCTCACTGCTGGGAAAGTGGGGTGCAGTCACTCTAGCTGAGGTGGGGGGCTCAAGGCTGGCCTCGTCCATCCCAAAACCTAGAGCAGCCCTCCCAGCTCCTTCCCTGTACCATGTTGCTGTTGGTGCAGCTCAGCCTCTGCCTGCTTGCTGCTCTCTGCAGATGGAGCAGCACCATCAATACTATCGAGGTCATTGCTCCTAGTTCCAGGTAGGCCACTTACTGGTGTCTGTCTCTCTGACATGCCCCCAAAACTGGTCTTGTGGTTGCTTGGCAGAATGGGTGCATGTGGGACAAGCACAGTGTACAGAAGGGACTTCCCAGCCATGTACCTGGCTGTGCCCACCATTTATCCTGGATGTGCCACCGTGAATGCCTGGTAACCCTATTTCTGTGTCTCTCTGTGTCTCTCCAGGATCACACCTCAACACCAAACCACTGAACTTCACACACGTTCTGACACATACCTGAGAAGAGAGGAGAGGAGAGCAGAGAGTGGAGGGGAGCAGGGCTGGCTGTACATGTTTCTATAGGCTAATGGCATGATTTCTGTATGAGACATACTTACCCTCCTATCCGCATGACTGACTGACTGCAAGACGCATGAGCTACAGTACTTAAAACTGATGAGGGGCCTCCGTCCCTGCCCTGCTGTTGCCAGGAGCCCAGAGATAGCAGCACACACGAGGGGCATGTTCTCAGCTCCTTTGGCAGGCAAGAGCTGGAGTAGAAGAAAATGAGAGGGAAAGAGATTTCACCTCTGTGTGATTGCGTGTGTAGATGTATCCCCACGTCTGTGCTCCAGCTGCAAGAGGAAAGCTGGGACAGCATGGTGCTGCTTGCCATGGAAGGAGAGGTGCTTGCCCCCCCCCCCACCCCAGATGCCTGTGCTGCCTCTCTGGACTTGCTTCTCATCCCTCCCTGTGAGTGTTGGGTTTTGGGGAGGGCAGCAGTGGCCAGAGGGTGTGAGGGGAGGCTGCAGGGAGCACAGCTGCCGTGGGCAGAGGGACTGGTGCAGGGCTGCCCTTCCTCTCCCCAGCACGTTCAAAGTCTCCCACCAGGGCAGAGCTCTGGGCTGAGCACTGAGCTCGTTGCTTATGTTGAAAGTGTAAACTGTACAGCAATCAGCCTTGTGTATATGAACCAATAAATACTATGCAAACCCCTAGGGACACTCTAGCAGTATGTACAAAGCACTTACAGCTCTGCTCTCAAATACCTCTTCAGGCTGCAGGATGGGCAAAGCCTTTGGAATATGTGAGCAGCTCTGGTGAATGAAGCAGGAAGGCTATAGGAGTGAGAGGGCAGCAGCCGGGCCCTGTCCTGTGCCCCTCTGCCTGAGCCTGGCCCCTTCCCGGCCTGAAGAGGGGGGCCTAGAGGTACAGTCCCATGGGTCTGCCCAAGGTCCAACCCCAGGTTGTGTTGGCTCCAGCTGGGTTGAAGCTGTAAGCCTGTGTTGAGGTGCTTGGGGCCCAGGAAGGATGTGCAATGAGACAGAGCAGGGGGTGCTTGTGCCATGAATGGGGTTGGGCCTAGCTCTACTCAGCACAATATCTGCTCAGGAGATGAGCCAGGAGCTAGCAATAGCCAACAGCCCTGCAATATGCACCATAGGCAAGGGCTTTGCAGGGACCTTGGCCACCCTGCAAGGGAGGTTATAGCCCTGGATACTGACCCTCCCGGGACCAATCCCAGAGACATGGGGGCACCTGCCCTGGTGGCTGCATTTTCTCCAGGTGGAATGTGCTGTGGCGGCAGCCTGAGCCCTGGGAGCTGGGGCAGCCCCAGGCCAGCAGGAGAGCAGCGCTGGGCAGAGCTGCCCAGGCAGCTCAGTCAGGCAGTAGATTGAACCTGTTGTAATACTTGACCCCAGGAGTGCAGGGTGCAGGTACTGGCACTTGATTCCAGGTCCCTGACCCTGTCCTTTACCTAACTGATGTGGGGACCTGGCCTTTGTAGCACAGTGATGTGGGGACCCCCTGCTCTTTCTCCTGGAAGTGGCCACAGATCTGCTTTGCAGAGTCTTGAGTTTGTTCTCTGTGGCCAGGTGCAGAACAAGCCCACCTCCAGCTTCAGGCCATATGATGGTGGCCTTGGCAGGGCAGCTCTGCCTTGCGGTGGGTGTGCATCTGCTGACAGAGCCCCTGGCTGCCCTGCAGCCAAGAAGGAGCCTCTCTGCAGCAAAGCAACTGACCCAGCTTAGCCTTGGAGAGCAAAGCAGTCCCCTCCCCACCCTGAAGTTGAGCCATATAGGCACAGACTCTCCATCCATCACCCTTGCTGCGTACAATAACCTCCCTAGACCCACTGCAACAGCTGACTCCGTAGCATCACCCTAGAGTTTTGTGTGGGTCCAGTGCTTTGGCCTTGTGTATGCCGTAGGGAATGTGCTGTGCTGCAACCGTGCCAGGCACCTGCAGTGACATTGCTTCGCGCTCAGATTGCTTGTAGGGCTGGTAGAGGGAGGCTGCACCCAACATTGAGCCTAGAGAATGCTGCAGTCTGCACACTAGAAGCTTTTTAGAAGTTTTAAAAATTACTTTTATTTTCTTTTTTTAATTGTTATGGAAACAAGCCTTTTGGATCTCCCTGTCTTAGGCCCTGATGTATAGATCATTTCCCTGTACACCAGCTATCGGACTATGAATTAATAAATAAACCAACACAAACGGTGTCTCGTCTCTGCTTTTCCAAAGGTGAGGAAGATGGAGACCCCGGGGGGCGGGTCCTCTCTGTCCGTACCCTAATGCCGGGAGCGCGGGGGCGGCCGTGGGAGTGGCAGCTGCTTGTGCACTGCCGTTCATGGGGGAGTCGAAGGGAACAGGAACGTGCGCGTCCCCGAGGGTCTGCGGCGGCCTCTCCCTGGGGGGCGAGGGGGGAAGCGGCCATGCAGCTGGTGCCACTGGTAGTCCCACCGCCGTGGGGGTGTCCCGCGGGCAGCAGCGCTACTGACTCCCCGCCCGAGAGGCCCCGCCGAGAGCACCGGTCTGACCGGCGCTGTCCAGCGTCCGCGCCGCCCCCGCGCTCCGGCCCCGTAGGTCATGTCATGTCATGTCATGTCATGTCATGTCATGTCATGTCATGTCATGTCATGTCATGTCATGTCATGTCATGTCATGTCATGTCATGTGCCGTGCCGTGCCGTGCCGTGCCGTGCCGTGCCGAGCCGTCCCGTCCCGTCCCTCCACCCGCCGCCGCCGCGGCCGCCGGTGTTCAAAGCGCAATTTGTCTGGGTCGGACCAATCGCGCTCTGTTCCTAAGGCGCAGCCAATGGTGGCCGAGGCCGCCGAGGTCCGGCCAATGGACGCGCCGCCCGCAGCCCCCAGGCCAATGGGTGCGCGTTATTCTAATAGCCCTCATCTTTATCAGAGAAATGTTGGCGCTGCCGAAGCCCAAGTTGAGGGTCCGGGGCCGGAGCCGCCGCGGGGTCGCCGGGCCCTTCACAAGCTGGCCGCGGCCCCGGCCCCCGCCGGTATCCTAGTGCCAGCCAGGCGCCCACGGGCCAGGGCTCACTCTGGGGCCCTGTAGCCCCCAGGCCAGTGGGAATGGGCCAGCCGTCGCACCTACAGGGCTCCGGGCTCTGAGGGACGCCCCGGTGCTAGAGCCATGGATGCCAACCTGCCAGGCACCTTCTTGCTCAACGGCCCCTCGCTGGGCCCCTTCCCCGAGGCCAAGGCGCCTGTCTGCCAGTACTCAGTGCAGAGCTCTTTCTACAAGCTGGGGCCCCCCGGACTGGGTGCCCAGCTGGCTGCTGGCACCCCCCACGGGATCTCCGACATCCTCGGCCGGCCCGCGGCGACACCGAACAGCAGTCTCCTCCCTGGCTACCCCCACGCGGGCGGATTTAACGGACTGAGTTCCCCGGGCGTCTATTACGGGCCCCAGGTGGGCGCCCTCCCCAAGGCTGGTGGCGAGTACCTGCCGCGGGGACGCAGCTGCTGGGCAGAGGCAGCCCCGGAATGGCGGGGCGGCCGGCAATGTGGCGGCCGTAAGTACCGTGGGCTTGGAGCGGCTGGGTGGTGGGTGGTTGGGTGCTGCAGGTGATGCGCACCTTGCAGAGCCCTGACCCATCGGCTCTAGGGCAAGGACATGGGGCAGGCTATATCTTCTCCATTGCCCTGCATAAAGCACAGCTGGTTGGCCAGAAGGCTGCCCCAGGACAGTGGGAAAGGCCCCGGTGCCAGACCTGCTGGACCTCAAACTGTCACAGAACTTCCGAATCAAGGGCAGGGGTAACTGCAATGACAGGTGCTAATTCTTTGTCCCCAGATAAGGGGGGGAAAGCCACATCTGGCAAGAACAGCCAGAGCCCTCTGACTTGCAAGATCATCCTGTCGCTCAGGCAGCCTCACTGGGGGTCAGTGCCTGGTTTAGTTTGGGACAGAGACAGGCAGGATGGCCAGTCCCGGGCTGGCAGCACTGCCTTCCTGGTGGAGAGCTGGCAGGGGAATTGCAGAGCATGTTGCCACTGTCCCAGGGTGTGGGTGGGATGGGTGTGATGGGTGCACCCACTGTCCCATGGGAAGCCCTGGGAGGCTGGGTGCAGCTGCTCAGAACCCGCAGCTCTGGTCCCCTTCACCCCTTTGCAGGTGATGCTTTTGGAGCAGACAGGTTAGGCAGGTCGGCCATCTGCTCCTGGCATAGCTAGGAGCCAATGACTTGTCTTCTGTCAGAAGACAGCTATGTCTGTCTTGTGTCATGCATCCTGCAAGGTGTGGGGGCTTGGGGGTGCAGTGTTCCCAGCAGTGCATGGCTCTGGGGTCAAGCACTGTTGATAGTGACCCTTACCCTCTCACCACAACCACTTAGCACTGTCCTTGACCCGGAGGTGCATAGTCTGGCTCTGGCTCTGTCGGACCTGCACAGTGGGCAGCTTAGCTCTCCTGGGATGGGGCTGAAGCCCTGAAGCAGGTATACAGTTTTACTTTGGAGGGGAGCAGGTGTGGAGGGACTCTTTGGTCACTTAGGGCTGGTAAGTGTGGACAAGGGGAGAGCTGCCCAGAGTTGTGGGCTGTCAAGAGCTCACCCACTTCTCTCTTCCTCTCCTGTAGCCCCTGCTCACTTGCCTGACAGCATCCACAAGAAGAAGCACACACGCCCAACCTTCACAGGGCACCAGATCTTTGCTCTGGAGAAGACTTTTGAGCAGACCAAGTACCTGGCAGGCCCAGAAAGAGCACGGCTGGCCTATTCTCTTGGCATGACTGAGTCTCAGGTGAAGGTGAGTATTGGTCCCTGTGTGGCATGGGGTGTGCAGCGTGTTGGCAGCTAACTGAGCTGGGCCCATGGGGCAACAGGTCTGGTTCCAGAACCGACGGACCAAATGGAGGAAGAAGAGTGCCCTGGAGCCCTCCTCATCCTCGCAGCGGGCGGGGGGCTCTGGCGGAGAGCGGGCAGCCTCTGAAACCGAGGACGATGAGTACAACAAGCCCCTGGACCCAGATTCAGATGACGAGAAGATCCGGCTGCTGCTGAGGAAGCACCGCGCAGCCTTTTCAATGCTGGGCTTGGGAACGCACAGTGGCTGAGCACCAGCCTGCCCCTCTGAGCTGGGGGTGACTGGCCCAGCCACCTGCATCCTGCCGGGGGGGTGACTCCCCTCACCAGCAGGTGCCTGGATGGGGAGCATGGCTTGCAGGGCTGGGAGCAGCACACATGGGTAGTGTTAGGTACAGCCTTGTTATTGGCATTGATGAAATAAAGGTCCCAGTCAAGTCCCAGCACTTGTTTTGTGGGCATGTGGTTCAGGGTGGCCTTGTGAGGCTGGGCTGGAGAAGGGTTGGGGGTAGGACGTACGGGGCTGGGTCTGCATGCCAGACTGGGGAAGGGGCCATGCTGTGGTGCTGTGTGTGGGGCAGGAAGAGCCCACAGGAACAAGGGAGCTGTGGAGATTTTCCCAAAGTTTTCTCTGGTTGGGGTGTGTACCAGCAGCAAGAGGTGCTGGTTCAAAAGTCACTCATTGGGGCCTCTTATTGGAAGCTCTTAGCAGCAAATAAATATCATTTATCTTAACAGTGTGAGTGAGAGCCCATTCACCTGTCGGGGCTGCAGGATTGATGTGGCATCAATAGCCCCAGTGTGTTTGCCTGCCAACCTGTTGGGTCCCCCCCTGCTCTGTGCTGCACCCCCGTGCAATGGGGGCTGCACATACAGATGTGGTGTGCACATGGGTCTGCACACCCCCTTCTCTGGTTCCCCATGGCTCACCCAATGGCATATCAGTTGTGGGTGCTGCGCAGGGCCAGCCATCCTTACCTACTTAGGATGCCAAAGGGGCTCCGACTGGCAGAGACACAATTCTGGGGCCAGGCAAGCTCAGCAGTTGTTCAGCCAAGAGCCAACTAAGTGCCAGCCAGGTGTGAACAAACACGTGGGCTGTGTCTTGGAAGGAAATCGATAGGAGATAAGGTGCTGCCGGCCCATCAGGCACTGATTAGCAGCCTGGCTCAGATACAGAAGGGGCAGGAATGGGGCGGGGTGATGCCCTTCCCTGCTGCCGCCGGCAGTACCTGCTGGTGGCCAAGTCCATGCCTGGGAGAGCTGAAGCTCCTGAGCCACTGGGAATTTTCAGTGGCTGAGCACCAGCCTTGTGTGGGACTGCAGATTGTTGCTGTACAACCTGCCAAGGCCCACACTTGGCTTCAAGCCTTCTCCAATCTGTCACTTGGTTGTGGGTGCTTTGCAAGGAGCCCTGACTGCTTGGTGCCACTTTTCCAGGGCTTAGAGGACTAATGTCCCCACATAGGACCCTGTCCAGCCCCTGCAGTGAGCATGGGACTTGTAATGCTCCCCCCTCAGCCATGCAGCTCCTCTGCTGCATCCATGGGACAGATGTTGGGCCAGGACAGAGCTAATGGACCCTTTGCAGGGATGTGGGGATGCCAGGTCCCACGGGAGCACGGGGCTCCGGGCTGGAAGAGACACATCACTGTCTGTGGACAGAGCCAGCGCTCAGCAGGAGCAGGTTCCACATGGTGGGAGAAGCGAGGGGCTGCTGGTGGGATATTTTTTTAACATTTTCTAAGCTGCCCAGCTTGGCTGACAATTTTTAATGTACTAACTGCCTGGTCCAGTGAGCTGATTAATTGGTGCTGTGGAGATCAATACAAAACAGAAAATTAAAACAATTTTAAAGTGATTAAGTAGTTTAACACCTGTCTGATGCCACGTCAGGGCTGGGAGACAAATAAAGCAGGTGGCAAAGGGCCTGCTGTAGCCAGGGAGACTGACAAATGGCCATTGCAGCCTGGCTGCCCTGTGCATCCCCACATTGAGAGAGGACCACAAACAGTGCTGCTCCATGCAGGGCCCCAACCCAGTAGCCAGGACCACCCCCTCTCCTGCCCATGCTGTCCGCTGTAGCTCCTGCAGTCCCACCGGCCACTTGCTGCTGCAGTGCTGGGGTCTTGACAGGAGTAGTCAGCAGTGAGCACCAGCTCTGCCCACCCTGTGCCTGGCACAAGGCAGCCTCAGGCTGTGTGGGCAGAGCTGGGAGCCAGCTGTGCTGGGGGTGCGAGTGCAGGCAAGCCAGCCTGGCAGGCAGATGGATAGCAGCTCCGCTTCAATTCTGCATCCCTTTTCTCCCAGACAAACCCTGTCGGATTTTCATAAATCAAAGCGCCACACTGTTTAATAAAAATTTATTGACTTACAAGTGATTATTTATCAAAAGGCCATTAATAGCGGCTCCGGGAATGATGTGCTACTGGGTGGTGCGTGGAGACTAATAGCAAATCAATGCCAGCATCCGGGCAGAATGCATATGAAGGCTCCTGGCCCCAGTGGGGTGCATGGCTGCTGCAGCCGGAGCCAGCAGCCCCTACCCCGTGGGCCACACAGTGCTCCCCCCCGGTTATTTATCGCTTACAAATGAAATGATCAATACTTTTAATCTAGAGCTAAATTTATTAACTTTCTCATCGCAGAGAGACATATTGACTGGGGGCATGGGGTGGGAGAGACAAGGAAAGATGGATGTGCGCCTCCTAACCCGTCCAGCCAGCTTCTTGCCTGCTGTGGAGCGTCCTGGATGCTGCTGGGGAAGGCCCCCGAGCACAGCAGGGTGGCTGGAGGTCCCACAAAGCTGAGGAGGGCCCTGCAACTCACCATGGTGTCAGGGACAGGGGACCCAGCCGCAGGCAGGAGACCTGTGGGCACCTGCAGCTGGGTCCAAGCACCTGAGGACATGGTGGAGGGGTGGAGGGGGCCTGTGGCCTTCAGCAATGTCTGAAGGAAATGTCAGTCCCTCCCCCAGGGAGGAGAGCTTTGGGGGCACAGCCCTTGAGAGTGCTCAGGAGCAGCTGCTGAATGGGGACAAGTGAAGGAGTGCCTGGAGACTCTGCCTGGGCAGCAGGGACTGGCAGGCAGTGACGTCCACGTCCCCAGCACAGGGCTGTGTCCCCAGCTGCAGCTCGGCACATGGGGAAGGGCCATCCACAGCACCCAGTAAGCACAGCACTGCCTGGGCACCCCATGGCTCACTGTGGCTCCCTCCAGAGCTGGCCAGACCACAGCATGGTGCAGGGGTCTTCATCCAAATGGTCCCTGAGCAAGGGAAAAGCTTTGCAAGCCTTGGGGCCAGAGCAGCAAAATTCCATCAGACAAATAGGAAGAAAAAGCACAGTTAAATTCAGATTTAAGGCCACTTATACAAAACAGCTGTCCTTACCTGGGGTAGCAGATGCCCTCCCCAACAAACAGCACTTGAGGTACAAAGGAGGCACTTAGGTAATTACCTTCTCCAAAGTGCTAGAAAATGGAAGCAAGCTTCAGCAGTGAAATAACTCTTGCTTGTAAGAGCAGAGAACCCAGCATAAGTACTCAAGTTTGTAGAATGTAAGGAAAATGGGGAAGTACATGGGAGAAATGCTCATATTCAAGTTGTTTTACTAAGTAATTTACTTGCAGAGCAGAAAGGGGCACCACCTCCAGCATAAGATTTCAGTTTTCTTGCCACTAATTGATACTACTCATGTGTGTTGCTGCGTGACAACGTCAGATCCTACTGTTTTCCCTCAGGAGACATTTGAACAGGGATTTGCTGCCCCAGCCATGAAGTCTCAGGCTCTCCTACATACCCTGGGCTCCCACTGTAGCATGTATAGATTCCTCAGGAGACCCACCTGCCACTCCAGGGACACTGACACCCTGCAGCCCCAGGGGCCAGAGGGAGGTTTCCAAGGAGGATGATCCTCACTGCATCATGAGCAGCAAAGAGGCTGTTACTCAGACACTGTAGAAGCAACGGTCTGGGTCAAGCTGACAGGAAAAGTGGCAGAAGACTTCTCCTGAAAGTGGATTTGGAAATGGCCTGAAAGACCATATTCTGCTCCTAAGGGATTTATGCCACACACACAAGAGGCACAGGCTCATGAGGACTCCCTTGGTTGTCAAGGCAGCCAATTTCAGCACAGTTCACCAGCTTTTGTGCTTTGGGAGGCTTGTGACTGACACACATACACATCACACCAGTCCTTCCTCGGGGCTGGACACACCAGATGGAAGCACATGACACCATAAGAGTTTCATTTAATATTGCCCCTGCAAGGGGCTTCACTGTAACAGTAACGAGAAGGCATCTTTGCCATGAGCTGCCAAAGGGCCTAAAGACTCCAGGCAGCAATAGTGCCTCCGGGAAACAACAACCAGAGGATGGAGGAGCGAGTCCAAGCAGTTCTGGAGTAGCCCAGGTCCAAAGATTCAGAGTTGCTCCAGACAAACCCTGGTTGGTGCTGGAGGCAGAGGGCTTTGGCCAGCCCCAGTGGCAGTGCTGGAGGCAGCAGACTCAGGAGCGGCTCCGGTCTTCATGGTTGCCTACAATCATTTTGCTGTAGAGTTTCTGTTGCTCCTCCTTGAACGCATCTTTCACCTTCTCCCTTTTCAGTCCTCCATCCCTGGGGAGAGAGACATATCAAAGGGGCTGCAGGCAGACACCATCTTTGGCTGGGACTGCTCAGGGCAAGTTAGAGTTCCAGAAACTGCTGACAGCTGCCCCTGTACCGCAGGCTGCCAGGGCACACTGCAGACCCCCTGTCCCCAAAGAGCATCACTTTCTTACCTGGTTCTGCCAGAAGCGCTGCCCTTATGGCCCTGCACTGTGCTCAAAGCAGCAACTCTGCCAGAAACATGAACTACTCTAGTACCACTACAGGAGACTGCGTGCCTGTCTCCCGGGCTCTGAAACTTCAGTGCCTGGGAAAGGAAGTTCCCAAGCCAAAAACACCTTGCTGGGCAGAAACAGATCAAACCTAGGGCATCCCAATGCAAGCTACGATCACAGAATGAAGCCCTGATACCCAGCACACAGAAGAAGCAATGACTTTGGTTCCTACTACAGAATAACGTTCCTCCACAGGCCTGCTCTACCCTAAGCAAGATACAAATGGAGCTCTAGAGCACACAAGCACATGCTAGGATGCAGAAAAAAAGAACACTGCCACCAGGAAGAACAAAAGCCTGCCTGGACTCACCAGAGCAGATCCACAAGGCCCCCCTGCCTGGCAATGGCTGACTTCACTCGATTAGCAAACTGCACTGCGTCCTCTTCAGGCTATGGCAAAATAAGACTGTTCAGCAGGAGCAAAGGGCCAAATAGGAAAGCGATCAGATAGGCCAGGTTCACGTTACTTACCTGCCTGGTCATTGGGGGCAAGTACCAGACACTGCAGACAATGGCCCAGCTGGTCATCATCCTGAGGAGGTAGGTCACCATGCCATACTTGCTGCTGTTCCAAAAGGCATCTCCAAACTGTGGGTCATACTACAAAGGCAGAAGAGTTCACAGATGTCAGGCAGTGGTTGCACCCTCTCTGAGGCTCCGACTTCCACCCCACGCTTAGCTACAGGTCAGGTCTCCCAGACCACTACATGGAGTGACCTCAGCTTTCCTGTGCCCTCAGACCAGGCCTGAACTGGGCTGCCAAGACAGAGATACAGACAGACTTGTGCCCTACAAATGTTGCCTTCTCATACCTTGATGGCTACAGGGTAAACTGTGGCTCCAATTTCAAAGCTCCCCTTTTTGAACATCATCACAGATGTGTTGTTGATGCATGTTCCTGTAAGAGACAAACATAATCTTAACTTTCCTCTGCAAGTTAGTTCAGAAGTCTAAGGTACAGGCTTAAGGGCAGGGCCACAGGAACTCAGCAACTCTCCCCTAACTCTCAGTCCAAGCCCTGTTCTCTGTGTGCACAGAATGGGTCACCAGCCCATCATGTATGACTCCTGAATTCTGAGCTCAGTCAGCTCTAAAGATGCCCCTTTTGTCTCAGTGAAGGGTCTCAAGCCCTTGGCTGTGTAAGAAGGAAAGGAACAGACATGCAGTGCTATTTCAAGGTGCCCTCTCCACCTGGTGCTTGTCTGGCCTTGTTGCACTTACCTTCTGGAAAAATAAGAATGGGCAGTTTGCTTTTGTCCTGGACATGTTCTGTGAGCCTAAAAAGAAAAGTGTCAAAAATTAGCAGAGAGGACAGAAGCTCTCACTAGCAATCCACACAGTGTACAGCCCTTGACCTGCAGTCACCAAGGGACTATCAGGGTCCCAACAACAGGGGAACAATCTCCCAGCACCCATGAGGCCATGCAATGTCCTCACCCAAAGAAGGTGAGCAGTCCCCTACCTCCCCCACTCCCCCAGCCTTCAGACCCACCCCTGCAGCCAGCGACTGTCACACCTTCTGGCAACGAGGTGACGATCTTTGACCTCAGAACGTTCGAACCAGACATGGGGACAAGCTTTCACCATGGCTCTCTGTATCACACCCATGAGCCCTCCATGGATCTGACCCACCTGAACAGGGCAAGAAGACACAATTTACAAGACCTGGGCACACATGAAAGTCAAGGCAGCGCTCAGTTTCACAGCCAAATTGAGGTTCATCTTCCTACCCCTACCCTGGAAAGGCTAAGAGAAGTCCCAGGCTCTGACCTGAAAGACAGATACAGCAAACCCCAAGTGCTTTTCCCGTAGCAGGAGGTCCTGCAGGGGAAGCGCTTTGTTCTTCCAACAACAGCAAAGCCTAGAGTTCTTCTTGCAAAGCCATGCTCACAGACCACCGGCCCTCCGAGTTCCACGGTGAGCTTGCATGGAAGCTATGCACGACAGAGTCTGACAATGCCCTGTCATGCCATGCAGGGAAAAGTAGTTCTGCATGTTCAAAGGACTCCTGCTGCCTACTTTCTGCCCCACACAATATGTTTGCTGTTCCCTCCATGCAGGCGGCCAGGCCCTGGCAGGCAGAGCTGGTACCTTACCATTGCATAGTAGCCATCACTGGCCAGGATGATCACATCAATGGGGGAGGTGTGATTTGCCACACAGATGCCTCCATTTCGGGGTCTGTTTTCTCTAAACGAAAAACAAAGGTAGAGGTGAGGAAAGAGAAAGGAAGCACAAGGCCTGCATAAGGCCTGGCATGGAGCAGCTCCTGGGCAGAGCCAGCCTGGAGTGGACAGGCCTTACCGGTCATGGTAGGTGATGATGGCTGTGAGGGCACGCACACAGATCCGGTAACACATCAGGTGGACGTGTTTGCTCAGGAAGTCCTTACACCTGCAGCCCAGGACAGAGACCATCACTCCCCAGTCCTACAATCTCCCCTGTAACAGCGCCACTCAGCCCAGCTGTCCCAGGCCGTGAGATCCAGCCAAGCCTTCACATCGCTGCTGCAGAAACACAGCATGTCCTGGGCTTTGCTGTCAGCTTAAGATCACTGATTCTTCACTCATGAGAATCAATTTTGACCTTTGCTCTTTTCTGTTATTACTCCTTTCAGAGGCCAGTGCTGAGTGCTCTGTCACGGGCTTAGCGCTCACATCTAGGCCCTTTGCTGAAAATTACAGGGTGTCAATTCCTGAGAGGTCACAGCTGCCAGAACCACCTGCTGTGTTTGCAGGTGGCAGAACAGAAGAACTTGCAGGAAAATTTCAGGATTATCAGGTCTCAAACTGCACAGAGCGCCCCCCACCTGCTCTTCCCTCGAAGATGAACTCACCTTCCATTTGGCAAATATCCCACCACTGTGGTACCAGTCACCAGCAAACTGATGCCAGTAAATGCCAGGGCTATCCTGCAAAAAGAGGGAAACTACATGCTAGCCAAACCAGGCCACCAGCACCCTCTTGGCAGGCAGGTCCCTGCACCAGCACTCACCTGAGGGGCAGAAGGAAGCAGTAGCGGATGAGCACACCGAGTCCCCAGAGCACAGTGAGGCGCAGGCTGATATACTGGAAGTTGTAGTTGGTCCTGCTGAGCAGGTTCCAGGACTCCAGCTCTTCAGCTGAGAACCTCTTGGTCACTTCATCATCCATGATGGTCTCGATGCCTTTGCGGCAGAAATAGAAGATATCTGAGAGCTCGAACTCAGGGGTGTCCAGGGCTTTGCTACTGCCACTCCGGCGGATCTCCTTGATCTCCTCCTCCAGTGATGTTGGGTCCTTTGCAATGATACCTGCAACACACCATAGGCAGCTCTGAGCAAAGTGTGACTTGCCTGCTCAAAGAGAGGTGAAAGCCAAGGCCCTTCCTCACCATCCCTCCTCAGGGTCCCCTTCCTTTCTCCAGTCCAGACAGGCATAAACCAGTCCTCCCCACTATCTAGAAATGAAACGCTCCTGGGGTGCTTCCCTGCCCTTCTTCTTGAAACAGAGCTCTCTAGAACTTTCTCCAATCCCTCTAACATGGAAAAGACTTCTCAGCAGACCTCAGCTGCTCAGACACACTGCATTTACCCCACCTCCCCAAAAGAATTTTGAACTCCCTGTGTACCCACACAGGGCAGGATCTCACCATTGACATAGGGCTTGTACAACGGATGATTCTTCTCCTTGGCACCACGCTCTATTCTCAGTGTTGCCCACTGCAAGACAGACAGGACAACCAAGATTTGCAAGGCCTGTAGCTCCACACTGTGTTGCCTGTTTTACAGTTGACTTCCAGGAAGGACCATGGTTCAGGGGAGAAGATGGGGTTAAAGCAGAAGGCTTTCATACAGAACTGAAAGAATGAGCGATGAACCCAACTGAACTGAGGTGGAAACAGAGACTGGCCTGGGAAGATTTTTACCACAGAGATCTACCCACAATGGGACAAGAGGACTGACGGGGAGGTGATGAGCACAAGCACAGGACAGCCATGGCATGCACACCTCTGTGTGCCACCCTGCAGAGCAGAGCCCCAGGAGGAAACAGGGAGTGCCAGAGGGAAGAAGAGTGCTCAGTGGTGAGATGGCACAGCAAGATCTCCTGCAGTTTCTGTGACCTCTTAGCTCTGCTGCACCTTGCATATGGCTGCCACTGCACAGCTTCTGGCTGAGCTGTGCATCCTGCTGGGGTGTCTGCCCCACAGCGCAGGAAGCTGGTCAGGGGACTAGTGCTATTTTTCAACTCTTGTTTCTTCCAAATTCAAAGCAGAGACTGTGTTTTCAGGTTGCTGCTGAAAACATCAGGCTGATGATGGGTTGGAATCCCTTCCCTTCTGATTCAGCTAATGACTGCTGCTGCTGCTTCTCAGCTCAGCAATCTCCCCAAAACAGAAGCAGCAAGCACCCTCAGACAGCTCACTGCCAAATCCTGTGCCAGGACTACTTGTTCTCTCAGCTAATTTTCAAGGGCACCAGCACAAACTGCAGGCTGGATTTCTGTGCAGTTTTCCTGCCTGCCCTCCAGGTAACCTTCGCAGCCTGTAATTCCTCTGCATCATATAGATCTGGAAGGACAAGCTTCTGAAGGAGGAGAACTTGTGTACAACATGCTTATCTGTGAAGAAGGGGAAGTTGTTGGGAACTCCTGGCATCCTGATCTCAGCCCATGCCAGCAGCAGATCAGGAGGCAGGAATGAGGGAACGCTAATTGCATACGGTGTCCCTCGCATCTTGCAGTCACCTCTGCCAGCAGCTGGAACTGCAGGATTGCAGAAGATTGCCTAGATGTTGCCATCGCAGAAGTCAGCAGAGGAGCTCTGACCTCGCAGGATCTAAGCAGCCTATGGAGAAGGCATTCCTTGCAAGCCCAGCACATCTCCATCCTGACTGTGGCAGCAGCAAACCCAGCCTCCCCACCTGAGAGGCACTAGGCAGGTGCCCTCCCTCTCCACCAACACAGGGGGTGCCACTGCCAGCCAGGTCTCACAGCTTGGGTTCGGCTATGTCCCTCAAGCTGCCAGACTCTGCCACGCTCCCACATGCTGCCCCTCTGGGTTCCCTACACTGGCCTTGAGAACTGGGAAAATATTTTTGGTAAATAATAACCCTCCAAAATACAATTCTGAATAGTCAAACTTAGTGAGTGAATTTTCCACCAAATCAAAGACCAGTTGTGCATGAGTGCTCCTCTTCATTAAAGGCTGAAGTAAGACTTTCCAGTCTTTTCAGAAAAATAGTTTCAAACACCAATATAGGTGTTGAGTGTAAACATTCCTGAATTGAAGGAAGGAAAGAAAAAAGAAAACAACATGAAACGTTCCATTTAAAACGTTTTTTTTTGCCTGCTTCAGTCAGTAAATTTGGTCTTCAGATATCTGTGTTAATGAAGCCCCACACAAAGCCCAAGGTCTTCCCATTCACACCTCAGGCTTTTGGGAGGAGTTTAAAGAGTGGAACACTATGAGCTCCAGGGCTGTCTTCCCAAACCAGCCAGTAGAAGGATACTCTAGGGACAACCAGCCCTGTTCAAACAGCAGTAGCTGTACCATACATCCTTTAGCAGCATGAACTCCATTAAGAGCCTAAAACCTCCCTAACAAGCACTTTGCCTTTCAC
Source organism: Pardalotus punctatus (assembly GCA_013400915.1). Lineage (NCBI taxonomy): Eukaryota > Metazoa > Chordata > Aves > Passeriformes > Pardalotidae > Pardalotus > Pardalotus punctatus. Next base: position 114,470 of record VZTX01027647.1, read on the forward strand.
CTGGGCTGCCATGGTAGGGTGGTGGGCTTTACCTACTCCTCTTAGTAGATAAAAAAGTCTGGTCTGGTCTGGTCAGGGACTTGCTTCAAGAGGTGCTGGCTCAGAGACAGGCCATAAAATTAGTCCACCAAAGGCAGGCAAGGGAACAGCACGAGACCAAGCTGGAAAATTCCATTTGGTCTCTCTGTGCCAAGAGGGTCCGCAAGGGCTGCTGGTCGTCCTCCAAGGTGGCAGGTACAGACATGGCTCAGCAGGCGACACTCCGGGACAGAAGCAATGCTGAGAGCTCTGGGTTCTGGCCGCAGACCACTCAGGCCTTGCAGGACAAAAGTCCTGCCTTACCTCCTGCTTTTGCTTCCTCCTAACATGTCCTGGAGAGGAGCAATCTGCTGGTTGCAGCCTGGTCCCTCCCCATCACATCTCACACCAAGCTGTACCAGCACTCTGCCTTGCCTGGGACATGAACTGGAACAAGTTACCCCTCAGATCCTGCTGTAACCCCTGCCAACTGCTGAGCCTTGCTAGACTATTTCTTTACTTGAACACTTACTAGATTAATTACAGGGAAAAAACAGCCCACAGACAGAGGTCTTGTAAACTGCATTTGGCTGAGATGAGCCAAACAGGTTATCTGGCACCAGCATGACATCAACAGCCCACCCTTCCACTCCAGTCACCCACAATGCCCTCCTGAGGCAAAAGCCTCTCTTCCTACCATGACCATGCTTGGATAAACCTCTGCAAACACATAGAACATTCTGAAAACATGACTTACCTGAAAAATCTTTAATAAAGTTTTCATGTAAACCTTGCGAATGCCAAAGGAGACTCCAAAAACTGCTGGCACAATGATGAAAACCAGAAGCAGAGTAAAGAGGACAGTTATGGAAATCCCCAAGAGATTAACCACCAGGCTGTCAAAGGGGAGCAGGAGGAACATGGTGAAGGGCCCAGGCAAGGCTGGTGCCCTGCAGCCAGACAGAAGGGCTGCTCGTAGCAATGAACCAGTCCTCCCGTTACTCAGCAACAGTCTCACACATGTATCAAGTCCACAGCCTGCTCAGAGACCCCATTCCAAAGTTTACATCCTTTTGAGGTTCTGAGAGAGGGCATGCAACAGGATCAGCACTTGGGAAAATAAGCCAACAGTCTGGCAGGAGCTTGGGTGAGTTCAGACGGTGCAGGCCAAAGAGCTCAGTGCGGATGGTGCACGCACACCCGTTTGTCCATAAGCACGTGGTGGGCACCGCAGCAACACAACTGCAGGAATGGATTCCCTCCCAGGCTGCCACTGAGCAAACCCTGCTGTGGGGCAGCTTGTGTAGAATCTGGCAGCAGAATCCCCTCCTGGCTGCTGAGAGCATGCAGAGTCTCTTCAGAGGGACAAGGTGGAGTCCATCCCTCAGCCTGCATTGGAGGAGATCGAGGGAGTTGGCACTCAGAGGAGCCTACCGTATGTGGTGCTATTACTGTTCTCCCCACGAGGACATGCGTACCAGCATGGGTCCTTGCATGACGTCTGGAACAAGTTTAATTCTGGAGGCCCCTGGCATCCATTCACGCTGAAGGGTCATTACAGACACGAATGAAGCCTGTGTCCCTGCAAAGCCTTCAAACAGCAAGTTGGCTTCTTGGCAAACGAGGCACTCACATGCCACCAGCAGCAGTGGAGGAGAGCAACCAAAGTCAGCAGGTCGGAGAGATATCAATGCAGAGAGGGTGGTGGCAGACCAGGGACAGTGGGCTCTGAAACCTGGAATGCAGTACTTGGGCTGAGGTCACACCATTCAGAGCAGCTCTTGAGACACAGCAAGACTGAGACCGGTACTCTAGCTACTGCCTGGCACCCTCACAGATGTAGGAATCAAGTCCTGCTGCCATTCATCCTGTATTTTCATACCATGCACACCTCAGACGGAGCAGACTCATCCAGAACCACACCTAAGGCACAGGATGCTGCAATCAGGTCCCAAGTACAGGAAAGGAGTGACAAAAGAACCTTCCTCATTACAAAGATCTTATCATGTCTCCCATTTCAGGGGCATCAAGAGCACTGAGGAAGCAAGGTACCCAGATTCCTAGGAAAGCATCACTTCCTCTGCTCCTGTACATCTCATCCCCAGTGACACAGGACAGATTTACAAACAGTTCAGCACAGGAAGTTAGCCTAAGGGGAGAATTACTGTTGATGATTAGTCAAAGAGGAACTTGCTGGGGCACAGGGACCAGTCAAAGGTCACACACCCACAGGGCCCTTGGTGGCTTGTGATAAAAAATGAGTCTGGTCGGGGGGGAATCCCCTCTGGACACCACCTTCGCCTGGCTACAGAGTGTCAACCTGAGGATGGGATTTAACGGGTATCTGACAAGCACACACAGCAAAAGAATCTGTAAAGGTCCTCTTGCTCCCCTGTACACTATGTTCCAGCTACTGGTTACACGCTGTTGTACCAGTAATATTAAGAATACTTGTTAGTGTTTCAAAGGCATAAACACAGACTGTGTACTGGGAGAGGCAGCTCGTCAGCCACACGTGCAGCTGCCCATTATGCTACAGCTATCACCCATAAGAACCAGGACTCATGCTGGCAAAGTGGTCAGACCGGCGCCCTGAGCCGGCAGCCGCGGCTGTGAAGGGCTCAGCTATTGCTCCGCTGCACCGTGTAACCCGCCACGGCAACAGCCCACGTGTGCTGCAGTCCTGGCCGCGGGCTCCCGGACCTCACGGCGGGTCGGCGCTGGCAGCCGCCCGTCCGGCCCCGCCGCGGCACCGCCCCGGGGCTGGGGCACAGCCGAGAAGGCCCAGGAGGCACAGCGACCGCAGCCCGTACCGCTGCTTCGGGGCTGCAGCGATTGACCACCGTCCGCCCGGCCGGCAGACCGGCGTAACGGCCCGCCCGAGGCGGGGGCGGCTACAGAGAGGCCGGGGTCGGCGGCGAGGTCGCCCTCAGCTCTGCTCCCCGGAACCGCGGCGGACCACGGCAGGGCCGGGTCCTCGGTGTGGTCGGGACGGGGGCGCGCGGGGTCGGTGGGGCCAATGAGGGGGACATTGCGTCGCGACCGCACCGCGATGGGGAGGCCGCGGTCCCGGGGATAACGGTGTGTGGGCGGGCCGTGCCCTGTCCGGGAGCCCTGGCCTCGCCGCGCGCGACGCGAGGCAGCGGTCCCGGGCCTGTGCGGGGCGAGAAAGGGCGCGGGGACCGCTCCGGGTGGT
>VZTX01027652.1:0-18087 GCA_013400915.1 Pardalotus punctatus
AACCTCTTTCTCCATTTGTAACAATGATCTTTAAAGATTTCTTTCAACCCTGACTATTCTGATTTTATTATTTCGACAACTTTAATGTATAACAAACAAGAGTACAGCTAAGTTGTACCTGAACTTGTGTTTTAGTTTATGGCCATTGCTCCTTGTCATGTCACTGGGCACCACTGAAAAGAGTCTGACACCATCCTTTTGGCACCTGCCTTGGAGATATTTATATGCATTAACAAGATCCCCTCTCACAAAGCAATGGATAACTCCCGCCATCAGTGCTATACTTAGACTTGAATGCACTAATGCTGGCTTAACCTAGTACATACAAAGGGAACAGCTCTGAGTCAGACCAAGACCCAGTTGTGGGAGACCTTGTTGGGCTTCTCAGGAGAGGAGGAGCTGCCTGAAAGGAGATTGTAGCCAGGGGAGGTTAGCCTCTTCTCCCATGCAATAAACAACAGGACGAGAGGCAATGGTCTCAAATGTGCATGGGAGGTTTAGGTTGGGCATTAGGAAGAATTCTCTTCACAGAAAGGGTGATCAGACTTTGGAATGGGCTGTCCAGGGAGGTGGTGCAGTCGCCATCCCTGGAAGTGTTTAAGGAAAGTTTGGACATGGTGCTCTGTGCCATGGTTTAGTTGACAAGGTGATGATTGGTCACAGGTTGGACTTGATGACTTTGGAGGTCCTTTCCAACTGAAATGATTATGTGATTCCAAGCTGCGGGAGCATCAAGCCCACACGGTGTGATCTCCCAGCCTTAAGGGGAAGGAAGATTCATTAGCGCTCATGGTCGAAAGGAAAAATAAAAGCCAGAGGGTCTGCAAATAATCAGAGAGTTTTATTAGTAAATTACACACTTGGAATTGAAATTGGTATTTTAGTCCCTGACCTACTATATAAACACATGGCAGTGGGTATGAGATAAAGAGGTAGTACGAAATGGAAGACAGAAAGGAAGAGATGAATTAAAGAAAGGAAAAAAGAAAGACAAAGAAGAGGTCACCACTCCTGGTTCCAGCATTGATTCAGCTGATGGGATGTCAATCCCAGTGTCATTATCCATCCAGCTGCATTGATCCAGGCAATGGGACATCCTGTGGCTTGCCTGGGCTTGGGGGATACTTTCTATGGACTGATTTCCTTGCCTTGATGATGAGTTTTTAATTTTCACTGCAATCAGTTATCATACGCAGTCTGCTCTTTCAGACCTTTTATAGGAATGGGTCGGAGGGCTTTGGGGCTCCTGGGTGGTCTGGATTCCCCTCTACAGCCCCTGCCCCCTTCTCGGCCTCATCCCTACTCTTGCCGTACGCTGCGTCGTGCTTATCTCCAGGGTCTACAAGAACGATGTTTTTCCCCGGAAAGTCCTGTCCTGCGTCTGCATGGCCCCCCTTCTCCAGTCGCCTCATCCTGTTTGTCACGGATTCTCCACGGCGAGCGCTCCGCAGGGAACACGCCGGGAGCCGCGCAAGCACCGAGATGCTCCACGGGGATCCTCCTCAGACCGCCGCCCCGCAAGGGGGCGCGCTCGCACGCCCTCACCCCGCGCCGGACGCCCCGCCCCGGGCCGGGCAAGCGGAGCGTCCCCATTGGCCCAGCGCTTCCGGCTCCGCCGTTTCAGCTGTCACGTGCGCGGCCTCACTGTGGCCGGAAGTGCTGGGGCGGGCGGTCGGTTCGGGTCCGCTGCCGCTGGTGCGGCCCGAGCGCGGCCCCGAGCGCTCCTGTCCCGCTTCCCTCGGTCCCGCCAGGTTCTTTCAGCCACCCCCGCCATGCACCCGCGGCGCCCCGACGGCTTCGACGGCCTCGGCTACCGCGGCGTCGGCCGCGACGAGCCCGGCCCCGGCTCCAGGCCCTTCAGTAGCGGCTCGGAGCTGGGCTCCTGGGTGACCAGCCCGCCCGACATCCCCGGCAGCCGCAACCTGCACTGGGGCGAGAAGACGCCGCCTTTTGGGGCCGGGACCCCTCTGACCGGCCCCAACGAGGAGGCCAATTTCGGGGTGGGCGGCCCCGGCGCCGGTAAGGGAGGGCCCGGCCTGACCTGGCTCGGGGACGGCCGTCGCTTCTCTCCGCTTCCCGATCCCGCGCTAAAGCCCAGCTCACCTTCCCCGGGAGTGATGACCTGCCGGGGTGGACAAGGGCGGGCGGGCGGCGGCCCTGGGCTGTGCCGCGGGCGGGCCGAGCGCCGTCCGGGCTCTACTTTTTGCTGGCGGTGCTGAAGCGCCGGGGATAAAAGTCCTTTGGAAAAAGGCGAACTGATCCATCGCTGCCTGTTGCGCTTCAGTACCGGGTGGTTCCATGCAAATGAAATTTGAGAGTGCCAGAACATGCGCCGCAGCTTCTCTTAAGCAGTGTGCGGTCAGGTAGCTCCTCCTTGTCCATGTAAATAATATCCTGCAGGAGCACTCCGACCTCTTTAAGGGCAGGAAGTACCTTTGGGTCTTACAGCGCTTCGTTATTTAGTCGGTGTTGGTGTTTCAGACTGCGTGGCTTCTCTCGGGTTTAAAACAGGAGGTGCTGACGTAACCCTCCCTCCCCCGCCATGCGTGAAAGCGAGGGAACTGTGGGACTGGTAGGATTTAAGGAAGCAACTCTGTCTAAGTATTTTCCAGTAATTGTTGGGAAACTGAGCAAAAGCCCGCAGAAGTGTCATTTTAGGTCTTCATGAGACTGAGGTGAATTAAGAAAAACCTGCTGTATTTAGGGCACTGTACATTGTCTTCTTTAATTAAAAGGACCAGTTTTTATACACTTGAATATCAAAAGATTTATGAAATACTAATTTATCTGAAATCGAATTAAATTGGTAGGCAGATCTTTTCTAATCTGTTGTGCAGAGGTTTTACTCGGGTCTTACGAGTACATTAGCTGGACTTCCATCTGTGCATGCACTAGTTAAAGCACTGTTTAAGTATTCAGTTTTTTCCTCCATCTATGCATGGAGGGCATGTTCATTCCAGACTTTGGAGGACTGATAAGTAGTTGCGGTAATCACTGAATCCAGCAGCTGCAAATGGTATCTTACCATTCTTGGGAGGGCTGCCACATCTCTGTGGAGTGCCGCTGAAGTTACTGACTTTATCTGTGCTTTCAGACTGCTTGCACTCTGAAGGTTCTAGGGCTGAGCATTAATTTTAAAATGCCTTTACTGTTCTGGTACTCATCCTAAAATCCCTTCTGATAATTCCCAATGTGCAAATGTCTGTCTGGTAGCAGACAGCAGAGAGTTGAATTCATTACTCTTGTAATTCTCCAGTAACTAGGTTTTTGCAAAGGACTGGAGATAAACAACTGGCTTGAAAATTTGCTTTATGTTGTTGTTTGTTACTTTATCTGTGGCTTTTTGTGTAACTTTTCCCAAAATTTCACATTTTTTGCTGTTTAATATTACTTTCACCTAAGTTATTTAAATTTGTGATTCAGAATTACTGTAAACTCATGCATGCTAAATCAGTGGTTGGTTTGAGTTAGATGTTTTTAGGTATTAAGATATCCTCTGTTTTACTGTTTGCTTTCTTTCTTTTCCCCCCATAAGAAAAGCATGATTTCACATATAAGAGTATGTACAAACTCAAATGCAGTCCAAAGTGCAGATGTTCCTGGGGGAATAGTTTTTTTTATATCCTCTGTTGCTAGTTGCATGAACGTTGTGGTTTAGTGCTTGTAATTTTTGAGTACATTATAAAATTAGCTTTTCAGATGCTGTGCATGGCATTTTCTTCTATTTTGTGATGATCACTGCTGTAAAACCTGGTTTTGGTTTTGTTTTTTTTTTCCTTTTTTTTCAGAGCAGTTGAACAGATTTGCTGGCTTTGGTATTGGCCTTGCAAGGTAAGAGTTGTGTTCAGTGACAAAAGGGTAATAAAACTCTTATTTTTCTTATAAACCCAACATACACTTTTATGTTGTGATTTTATGCCAATAGACATAACCAGTTGCAATGTCTTTAGAAACCTCCTACCCCGTTTAGGTTTCTGTACTCTTTAACTGTTGCTCAAAAAATACTGAATCAGCAGTGAATGTAAGAAACAGTTTCTCATATGAAGTGCCCAGGGTGTGTGTACCCTGTCCAAGTAATCTGAAAGTAACACCAGACATTTTTTTTTTTTCACATTTGCTACTTTTATTAATATTTTTAGGCAGTGCAAATGTTTCCTAAGAACGTGAAAATATCTTCAAGTATATTATCAAAGTATCATGAGACCATAATGTTCATCTAGCCAAGTGGTCTGATGGCCATTTTATTCTTTATTATGGTGACCCTGATTATTGATAGTATTTTTGAGAAAGTGGTGAACTTTAAGATGCTGAAGTATAGTGAAAATATTACCTCTTTGGGTAGTAGCAATCTACTAATTAGCTCAATAGTTACAAAACTGCAGTATTTTTCTGTGCCAATTTTACTTGTTTGTTGGGAATTCAGAAACGTACCACAGATGATCCTGTAGCTGTAACTTGGGGTGTTTAGAAAAATCCTGGATATTCTGCTTTTCTAATCCTTGTCCCAGGTTTGAACAACATACAGGTAAGTACTCTGACCACTCAGGCATGTTGAGATGAAGTGAATATTTTCTGTGGCTGCAGGTAGGAATCCTGCTTTGGATGTGAGAGAACTTTTTGGTGAAGTTTTGGTTGAAATATGAGTTCTGGGAGTGGTAGGAGAGTTGTTTTGGGGCAGTAGTGTTTTCAGTGAAGAATCAGAGTACCAGTCCTCCTCTGGCCCTGCTAAGGAGAGTCTTGATTAATAGTACAGCATGCAGAATTAACATATAACTGGAAACTAACCTTCTCATAATTGTGGTTCTGGTTTGTTTTATACTCTGAGGAGGGTGAAATTTCTTTATTTTGTATGTTGTTTTGCTTATAAAAACATGAGCATACTACATATATATGGGCCTTTATCATAGTAAATAAATGTGTCAGATTTTATGTAACTTATTCTTTGGGAGGCTTTTGGATAGCCATCAGAAATGCCATGTTAGTTCACGAGAAAATGCATAGCTTTTCCAGATACAGATCTGCTGTTGTTAAGTGACAATTAACAAGCCTTTTCTGAGGAATTAATAGTGGCTTCCGATGCATTAAATGCAATTTTCTTTTAAAGCCTATTTACAGAAAATGTGTTGGCACATCCTTGCATTGTTCTGCGTCGTCAGTGTCAGGTATGTCTTCTGTATTACCTTTTCCAGTCAGAGCTCCAGGGTGCTGTCATATCTCTGTATTTTCATACTCTGTATGAAAGTATGTAGTATAGGAAGCTTTGCAATTTTTAGGGGGACTCTGCTATATTAACAAGTTTTTATTTGTAGAATACATGTTTTCTATTCTGCAGTTTAGCTTATTTTGAAAAATCTTACTCATTTTTGTTTGGGCAGTGGAAAGCAAATTATAGCAAGTGTTTTAGAGTCTGCAGAGCAACTTTAGATCCCCATTTACAAGCAGGATGCTTTGTTTCATAGTTTTTAGTTTTAGTTTCATAGATTTATGTGTGGTTTATTGTTTACACTTACAGCACACAAATGCCTAAAAGTTTCCCTAAATTTCACTGAGAACTTATTCGTATTTTTAGCTGACCTTTACAGAGATAAAATTCTTACACTGGGGATGCTTTTATCCTTCGGATTTGTGCCATCTGCAAGTGTGTTTCTAAGACTGCCATTATTTATATTTTTAACAGGTTAACTATCATGCACGGAATTATCATCTCACTCCATTTACTATTGTCAATATAATGTACTGCGTCAGTAAGACACAGGTTAGTATTTGGTGTCAGGCTGTATCTGAGCAGTGAAAGTTCCTACTGCATGTACATACATAGAAATCTCTTAAGTGTTTATATAGGCGGTATTTAAAAGCATGGCCATTATTAGGGTTTGTTATTTTATGGTTGCAGAAATATTTCAAGAAGAACATTGTAAACCATTTTTTTTTTTTTTTAAAAAGTATGGTACTTAGTGGGGAAGATTTGCAGGTATTAGAAAACAGAAGGTCCCTGAACCTAATCTAATTCATTAGGATTCTAAAAAATCATGAATCTTTGTATGGATAAAGGTAGTATTGAAGTGATTCCTTCCAAAGATAGTGCTGAATCAATTTCCAATTCTACATGAGAATGGCAGTCTTTAAACTTGGATCAAGAGGCAGTAAGAAATTCTTAGTTCTGAATTCCTTATGGATGTACTTTTAACATCTCCAGCTCATTCTGGCCATAGGAAATAGTGTAAGTTTATAATACAGACTATTAACAGTGGGAGAGATGCCTCCAAAATTATTGACAAGTTGTTGAACTTACTGAAAAACAGAAGTTTCTTCATAGTTGAAAAGTGCATTGTTACCTGAATTTGGTGATAAAGTTGAATGGTAGAAGCGTAGTCCTGTGTGGTTTGAATTTACTGGAATTTTGTAATTAATAAGATTAAAAGATTTTTTCGTTTTATGTTGCATATTTCAACACACAGGGTCCAAGAGCTCTCTGGAAAGGAATGGGCAGCACTTTTATTGTTCAGGGCATAACCCTGGGAACAGAAGGCATCATTAGTGAATTTACACCTTTGCCAAGGTACTGCATCTTTTCTTTACCGCTTCAAAAAATTTATCATCAGTTGTTGACTTATTTTCAAAGTGTTAGAAATGTAAGGCTGTTTGAAAAATATTACTTCATGAGAACAGCCAGACATTGAATAGATGTTTCAAATACAGTGTGGTTGTCTTGGAAATGGCAGCCTTATAATCCGTAAATAGTGAGAGACTCTTTCTGGGAGCTTTGTATGTTTGTGTTTGCTTACTGGTCTGAGTACAGAAATGCTGTAGCAACTACTGGTCTTTGGTATTCAACTCTGTAATAAAAAATAATAACAATTTTCTTACTTCATTTAGGTTTGTATTGTGTGGTAATAGCAAATACCATACCTAAGGTAAAAATTCCTGGTGTTATTAATCTAAATACAGAAAACTTGCACAGCTTATGAGCCAGCCCTGACATTTTGCTGAACATTTGCACTGTCTTTGGTAGGTGAGAGAGCAGTAGTTAGTAAATGAGCATTAGTAAATGAGAAGACATGGTAAATGAGAGTCCATGTGACTGGCAGCTTTGTCTTTGGCCTGCTTTGACCAATGCCTTGTTCAGTATTCTCATAAAAAAGGTGTACAAATAAAAATTGCTGACTTCATTTAAAGATACACTTATCATTCTATGTCACTGTGTCCGTCTTCTGCTATAGAAGTTTAGTAATATTTTTATTAAAAAGGATTCAGGAGCATGGAACCTACCCAAGGTTTAAAGAGAAGAAATGTGGTTAGGCTGAATCAAACTACTGTTATGATGCATGCATCCATATTAATAAAACTAAGTATTTGCAGGTTCAAAAGCATTTTATACTTAAATTATATGGAGTGTGTATTTAAAGTTTTTGGTTTTTCACAGCTGTTTCATATGTAACTGAAATTTCCAGGCATATGCTTTCCTCCGAGTGTGTTTTAAATACAGCTCTACAATATGCTTAAGTTCATGATATGTGATAAATCGTTTATATCTTCATAGTTCTGAATTCTTGCAAAAGTGAGCAATGATTTTCTTCTTGTGGGCCGGTTCAGCAGTTTGGAAAGTAAGCTGGTGTTGCTGCCAAAAGAAGCAAATTTTTCTGCTGGAACCAGCTCATTCTTTCCTCAGTGTTGCTCCCATTCTTATGCCAACACAATATGTGAATAGTCAGGAAATTAACTGGATTGGAAAAGTGGTCTGGCTAAAATGATTCTCTTACATGCACTACCCTACAGCTGTTTTCTACTGAATGCTCTGTCTTCCTTTTTAATGGTGGTATGCATGTTTGGGCTGTCACATGGAGGGGAAGGTAATTGCTTGTCGCAGCAGTGCCAGCAAATCTGATTTAAAAGGTCATTTAACTATGTTGTGAGGCTTGCAAGAACACAGAGGAGTGAAACGTCAATTCTAATTCTATATTATTGCATCATGAAAAAATAGCCCTGTTTTAGGAGAGGAGCCCAGAAGTGGGTGTGAACATTCTGTACTAGACAAACTTGTGTAATTGTTCTTCCACTGCAGGGATAGTTATATACCTTGTGGATTGACAGGTTAGGCTTTCATGCATTAGTTTGGCTGCTTTCGTTTTCCACATAATTTAAGTGTTATGGGTAAGTGGATGTGATCCAAGTGTCTGAAATGCATAATGGTAAAAATGGTCTTCTGTTCCTAATTAGTGTTTGACCTACGTATTTAAAATGTGATAGCTAGTAGTAACACACAATTCTTCAGAAAGAGTAAAATCTTGCCTTTCTTGGATTAGAGTTTTTGTAACTATAAGCAGTGTCTGAGTGCAATTTCTGGACAACAGATGAAGCTGAACACTTTATAGCTTGCTATTAAAGATGCACAGTGTGCCCAGCGCTTCAGACAGGTATCTATACCTCTTACCTAGACTATTGACCATATGCATTTTAAGTGCATGTGGTATTTGAACAGTATCTTGAGCTAGGTGGGTTAACATTTTTTGTCAAGTGGAATATAAACATTTGCTGCTTGTATTTTGAAGTGTATAACTAGAAATACTATTCTACGGGAATATTTTGTTGTCACCTTTATGTTAAACCCATGGGTTTTCTTCTGTTTAATCAGCATATGCTAAAGACTGGTCATACGACAAAAAGCTTCAGTTGTATCTGTACAGAATTACTATGCAACTTCTAGTCTGAGCTCTTGTACTTGATTTGTTCTTGTATAACTGTGCCAAAGTATGATTTAGATTGTCAGAAAAAAAGCAACAATAGGGTAAGCATAACATCAAAGAACAGACAAGGCACAACCAAACCAAAATGTAATAAAAATGATTTGTTGGAAATAAAGGAAAATTATTGAGATTTTGAAGTACTCCAGTGTTCACTGAAAATTGCTTTAAATGCTACTACATAAGGTTGCTAAATAAATGCAAAACACAAAAGTCAGTTGCTGTGAGAGCGGCAGACACCTTATTAATTAATAACTAAAACCTTTTTAATAGAAGATATGATAGGCCTGAGAAACCTCTAGAAGTTAAGCATATTTTACTAAATGTTTCTCTGTGTCTTTGCAACATGGCAATTGCTTCAACATGAACACAGAACACCAGTATGAAAACCACATGTTGACGGCATGGAAGACTTGCTTGAGAATTTAATGTGGGTGATTATTCATATTGTGGTAAATGCTTTTCTTTTTAGGGAGCTTTCACATAAATGGAACCTCAGGCAGATAGGTGGACACCTTTTACTCAAAGGGTGAGTATGGCATGTGTTATTACCTTACGTCTTACTATCTAAACATAATGAAACTACCAAATGTACGTAAGTTTAGTCCACTGCTATGGTTACTTGTCAAGATGCTAACAGTAATTTTCAAATGTTGATTTTTTGAACAACCTTGATTGCATGCCCCACTTTGACACGTTTTCTCATACTGGATCCCTGTGTCTATGGAACTTGACTGATTTAAAAGATTAGATTCTTTTAGACCTGAATTAGTCTGGTCACATGGAAATACAATTTAACAAAACTTTTGACTGAAGCTTATCTCAACTTACTGATGTACATTTTAGTAATTGAGTTATGCTTCGTTAATTTTCTGTTAGGAGTAATTTGGTAATCAACTTTCAGGTGCCTGTTTGGCTAAAATTATGGTATTGTCATGACCTTAATTCTTATGTTGTTAATTTCTACAGGTTAACACATGTGATAGCAATGCCTTTTTATTCTTCGAGCCTGATTGAAACTGTACAGGTAACTTTCATAGATTTGTAACATTTAAAAAGGTACTGTTATTCTTTATAGGTTAGATTATGTGGAGAAACAAATCTTTGGCTTTGAATTCAGGTTATCTTGCAGTAGTTGCATTTGTTTTGCTTGAGCATGTAAGGCTTAACTGACATGGATGTTTACTATGAAGGGTATATTAGTGTACTATCTGAACTCTAAATCTAGAATTAGAAAGGACATTTAATGTAGATAGTTGGAATATATTGCATATGAAATATGGACATGCTGTATCTATGTGTTCCTGCAGAAAAACATAAAGAAGTTTTTCTCATGTAAGATTTTTAAACTTTGCCTTCCTAGGAAAGTTGTTATAGTGACACCCCTCCCCTATAACAACTGTAAAGTTTGTTCCTGTAGTTCAGTGGGTTTTTGGTGAAATACTCAACTCTGCTCTTTCAGGTCTGTTTTAATTCAATCAGCTTTTTACTTCTAAATCTTGATCTAGTTCTTCCTTAACCATGAAAATTAATATCTAGACCTGTCACTTGGAACGCATCTTAACTTGTTCTGTAACTGTCCTGAGTACCCGATAGCACCGTGTTGCAGACTGCCTGTCAGTGAGGTGTTGCATGTCTTTCTGGAGAAAGAGGCAGGATTTAGCTGTGCAGAAATGGTTCAGGATAATTCTTGCAGCCATCTCCATATAATGAGTTGCTCTTGGTTGACGTGATAGAATCTTTGAGAAGCTAATAGAATTCTTCCTGTAGAGTGAGCTCTGATGTGAAGGGTACAGGATGTTCACTCTTGTGTCACTCAGTCACGAAAATAATAATTTTCATTCAAAGCATAGGCAAGTTGTAAGTAGTGTCAAGATTGATTGCTGGTGTATGTCTCTAAAATAGTGCTTCTCCTGGAGAGAAGGCTGACTTCCACAGTTTGTTAGTTTCAGCATGTACTTTACAGTGCATTTAGTGGCATGGACTCCTTAAGGGGCAGTATTCTGCTCTGTCCAGAGGATCCAAGCTTAAATGAGCCAGAAGGTACTAGGAGAGCTGTTCTGTCTGAACTGGCTGCATTATGGATTGATAGGATAGGTGAGATTAAGCATTAAGACAGACTCCCAATAACAAACTTTCTTCCTCTAAAGTTACTCTTTATTTTAGAGACCTTTCCTAAGGGGATCTCTGAGTTTGTGGAATATTTGGGAGAATTAGCTGGTGTTAATGGGAACCTGGCTGGAACTCAAATTCTTAATTGATGGGGAATGGCTCTACCCTGAGAATGCCATAATTCTGGAACAGAAACAGTGGTGGATCAATGTCAGTGTGTCTGGAGTTCATAGGCGGCCACAGAATGGAATGTTATATTCAGGTATCTTATTGCTTGTATTTTTGTCTGAAAAGATGTTGCCTTACCTGTGTTGTTGGACATGGGTAAATTTTTTACCAACAAAAGATAAAAGAGAACATGATTTAGAGTCTGTCTTCTGTTTGCAAAGTAAGTATAAAGTTTCTTTGCTAGAAAGCAACTTAATAGGAAAGCAATCAAAAAGCCAAAAAGCCATCTCTCAGCTTTTAGGCAGGTGATCTTCTCTTTAATGGACTGGTTATGCAAATTCCACTGAGATATGAGGATTTTAAGATTAGTAGCTTCAGCTGTGTGCAAGTATTTTACTGAACAAGTGTGTAAATATATAATCATACATATGTGTATATATATGTGTGTGTATATATATGTGCTGTATGAAATATGTTCTCGAGTTCCTGGGAACATTATCATGAGCTTATTAGAAACACAGCAGAGGTAATGATAGCATTTGTGAAGATTTTATTTATACTGTATTAATCAGTTCAGAGGAGCAACTTGGCTTGCCAGGTTTGCATTACATTCCTGTGCTGCAAGAGGACAGTGACCAGTAACAAACCAGTAAAGTTAAAGATTGCTGGATTTGCTACTGGCAGGTTTATATTTATTTTGGTTGTCTTAATTCTGATAAACCATGCTGTTCAGCAGTATTTGTTTGACCCTTCTATAGGTAAATACATTTCATCAAAATAGCTGTAAAGGGTGGAAATGTGTAGCTGCCACATTACTGCTTTGTCATTAGCATCTCAAACCTCATGGTGGCGTGTTTGGCCAGAGCAAGCGTGGTTTTGAAGTGCAGTAACTGTAATGATGTGGAACAGGAGAGGAGTCAGTAGGGGTTGTGCTGCTTAGCTTGTGCTTAAAGCCTGGAACAACATTGTGTTCTCAAGTATTTGAGCTAGTTTCTCTTCCTTCACAAAAAACACCATGAAGGCTTTGCAGGCTGTTTAGTATTTCCCTGAAATACTGAGGAATATTCTGGTAGTGTATTCTGGCATGAGGTCGCAGGTCACATGGACTTAAGAGACTTGGGCATTTAGGAGAGCATCCAAATCTTGAATTTTAGATGTAAACCACGTGATAAAACACTGGAGTTTGTATAAGCATTAGAAGGGGAAACAATGTTTTTAGCTTAATTCTAGACTTAGAGGTGAAGTAGAGTAAATAATGATTTCATAATTTTTGTTTGCATTACATGAACAAAATAATCATCTCTTTACTAGCAGACAGCATGGGTGAAGAATACTATTTTAAATGCATATAATGCAAGAAAAACATTCATAGCTGAACCTTTAAATTCTTAGTAAAAATGACCTCTCAACACTACTTATATAAATTCTTACTATGTACATTCAAGTTCAAAGGTTCTAGCCATAGTCTTTAAAATAAAGGAATTTTGAATTAAATAAATACTTCATGGCATTTTGCTCCAGCTATAGAGATTTTAAGTTCATTACTGTTTTGCATTTTGATACTTCCAGCAGTAGGCTGAAAGGTGATTTTTCCTTGGTAGAAACACAGATAATTGCAATATACATGAAAAAAATCTCATTAAGATGGTTTTATTTTTTAAAAGGAAACATTGATTGAACGCTATGAAGAGTGTTATTAATAAGGGATGTTCATTTGTACAGCTGTGTGGACATAATAGCATACATGTGTTTAACCCTTTTTTTTTTTTTAAAGTTCAATGATAAAGTGTCAGAGTGCATGTCAGGATGGTTTGGAAGTGCTCAGCATGAGTTGTAACTCCTTCTTTGTGCTTGTAGAGTGAAATAATTCGAGACAATCCTGGCATCCTGGACTGTGTGAAAGAAGGAATTGGCAGAGTTGTAGGCTTGGGAGTACCCCATAGCAAGCGTCTCCTTCCTCTGATGGTCTTGACTTTTCCAACTGCTCTACATGGAGTTCTTCACTACGTCATCAGTTCCATTGTCCAGAAGCTTGTTTTGTTTGTCCTAAAAAGAGATAATTCCCACAACGTTCCAACTGAGAGCTCCACTTCTGTGCAGAGCATGCTGGATGCGTATTTTCCAGAACTTATTGCTAGCTTTGCTGCTAGCCTTTGTGCTGATGTCATGCTTTACCCACTGGAAACAGTTTTGCACCGCCTTCATATTCAAGGGACACGCACAATAATTGACAATACAGACCTTGGCTATGAAGTGCTTCCAATCAATACTCAGTATGAGGGAATGAAAGACTGCATAAATACTATAAAACGGGAAGAAGGAATGCAAGGTTTTTATAAAGGATTTGGAGCTGTTATAGTACAGTATACCTTGCATGTGGCAGTTTTACAGCTTACCAAAATTATTTACTCAACACTGCTTCAAAATGTTTCTTAATCTGTCCAGGTCTGGATCTAGTACACTGGACATGATTGACTTGCTAACCTAGTTATTGTTTAAAATGGCTTAGAAAATGAACTTTGAAAAATCCACTCCATGGATTCTCTTTACACTGTAGAACACCTTGTTTTAAAAATGGGGATAGAGTTTCCGAAGTGTAATTAAAAAAGGACTGCTTAGAAATTACAGATACAAATTGAATATGTCATATGCAGTCATACAAAGGGGATCAGATTTCAAATGTGATTGCATTGAGGATTTACCTTTCCTCTTATCAGTTCACTGACCTAATGAATGGATATGAATTGTTAGTATCTGCTTTATAAGCATCACATCTGATATTTAATATGGACTGTTAACCAGTTCAAAGGAATTTATTTTCTTAAGTTGTAAGAACTTGCAGGTAGGGGACTGATGGCTTTACTGGTCTTTTAAAAATGTTTCCAACTTCACTCTTAATGGAACTGTGAGTAAAATAGAAACTGTACAAGTAACTTAAGTAGACTTAAATGTTACCATTTACAGGTTCATAGAAGACTTATTTTGCTGTAGAAGATGACAAAGGGGAATCTTTTGCTTTGTGTAAAAACAATGAAAGATGAGTTTGGGGCAAATTTGCATGGAATGCAAGTTTGGCTGTCTTGCAGTTTGTTTGCAAGGCTTTCAATAAGTAAATGTGTGAATAAAGCAAAATAGAAACCGATATGTGCATGTGTAAGTGCCATTTTTAGCTGACTTTCCACTGATAAATTCAGGGTTTAATTTTACTCTACTACTCCATATGAGAGTATAATAACCATACAAATCTGTGTAGTAGTAGTAGTGGTGTTCAAAGTGTACTGAAAGCCTAAAAAAAAATTGGCTGTTCCTAGAGTTTCTCTTTTGTTAGATCAGATAGGTGTCTATAAAATTATCTCCTTTCTATTTAGCACTGATGTCTGTCATTTAAAGTCTCTGCTAGATTAAATATTTTGTGAAGCAGAGCTAAGTCTGTTTATGTGCAAGGGAGTCACTGAAATATTTCATTTTTGTCCTCTCCCCATTCAGACTCAGCCTGAAAGTGATTTTTAATCATTCTAAATAACTTAGTCCTTCTTGGTTTGGTCAATAAATATGGGGGGGTGGCAGATGGCTTTTAGTAAATAAAATAAGCATGTGGAAAGTCACTTTTAAATTGTGGGAGGCTGCTGCTTTTTTCACATTCATGTGACAGGTCTGTTTTTGTGAATGCTGTTAATTGATCTGCATTTTAATCATTAATTGTGTAGTTATCACTTAGGGAAAGTAATCATGGTAAAATAGTGCAAAGATGTTGCTGTTCATAAGTTCTGACTTCAAATCGGTTCTACTTTATTATTAATCTAACTCATGTATTTTAAATGCCTAAGTGTTGAAATGGAAAGTATAGTGAACTTGGGAACTGGTTTATTTTGAAATATTGTTGATTGCAAATTTAGTGTATAGTGTATGAAATAAAATGAGAATTCACTGTAAGTATTATAAAGTAATTCACCAAAGAGGCATGTAAAGGAATCCTGTTTTGTGTGTTATGTTTTACTGTATAGATTACAGAGTGGCATTTTCAAGTTCCTCAACTTTCCTAATTGCAAGAACATGTTGAATTAAACTGCATGCAAGAGCTTGGGTAAAATACTCAGTTCCTGCATTGGTTTCTTTTAAAGTTTCTGTGAGTCTCAAGACAGCCATGTGAGAGAATCCTCTGGACTGCAGATCATGCAGTCCAAATTTCTGCTCTAAGCAAGGACAACATTGACTTGTATATGCCCTAGTCCAGTCAAGTTTTAAAATCCAGCTTTTAATATGTAAAACTGGCCTTTTCAAGGGTGTTAAATTCAACTGTAGCCAACAGTTCTATCAGATTTGCTTTGGTGCAATAGCTAAGTGTATCTTGCAGTCCAACACATGCAGATGTATCTGTGAAATTGGGCAATCCTATTTTTCTAGGAATAAAATTTTAGGGCATTTTGCCATGTGAAATGGAGGACTTCAAGGGGGAAGATGAGTTTTCAAGAGTGGCACTAGAGACTGTGCTAATATTTTTTTGTGCCAAAGACTTGCTTTCGTTGCTGACAGGTTTACATTTGTAGTCTTGGTTCCCAGATCTGGAACTTTGGGCTGAGTGAGAAAGAACACTGTCAATAGAGAGCAGGTGTTCTGTGATGGAAAAAACCTTTTGCTTTGGGCTATTCTTTTTTGGTCCTCTTCCCATCAGTTAGAATGAACATGTTTAGATTCTTTTGTGTATACTTTTTATATCTTCCAAAACACGTAACACACTTTGTCCAAAGTTGCTGTGCTTTTGCCCATGCAAAAATGTAAAGGAGTATGGGCTGAAAAAACAGATTTTAACCTTTTTAATCATAAATGTTTCTGGTTTTCATTTGGGTTTTAAATCTTAAGCACTCAATTTTTAGCTCACACAAATGATGAGTAGGTGGCTTCAGCAAGAGGTACCATTGAAAAGTACAAAATACTGAGCTGGATGTTGAAAATAGGTTGTGGTAGAACATGAAGAATTCTTACACACTCTTGTGCCTGATACAAACAATTTTTTGTACTTTGTTTTTCTTACTGTTTCCCCCCCCCCCATAAAGAAGAGAGCTGATTTCAAGGAGGTAAGTATTGCTGAAGAGTAACAGACTAATATTTCCCCCCAGTGAAGAATTACTTGGCTTCTTATCCCACATCTCTTAAAAGGAAAGTCTTCATGTGCTGTAACTGACAAAAGACCAGGCAGGAAACTTCGAGCTATGAGGCCTCCTGGAAACAGGCAAATACCTGCCTGTGTTGTTTCAAGGACTGTACACAGATCACACTTGGCTTTTAGTTGTGTTAAAACAGCTTTTAGATCCAGTATTGGTGCCAGTACTGAATTCTTCAGCAATGGTCCAGCTGTGTTCATTTCTTTTAGCCGATCTACTTTGGGGCACACTGCCTCTGGGAACTGTCTGTAATAATGTGGGATGTGCAGTTTTACAGGTTCTATGCAGAATTTGTAGGATTAAAAGTTACATGTTTTTCTTAGTTTCACTGAATTTAGCTGCACGTTCAAAGAAAGTATATGTAAGGTATTCATCTGATATGGTCATTCAGCTGGATACATGCCTGCAGCTACAAACTGAGTAGAATCACAGAATCAATTTTGAGTTGGAAAGGACCCATTAGGATCATCGAGTCCAACTCCTGGCCCTGCACAGGACACCCCAAGCATCACAGAATTCCTGAGAGCATTGTCCAAATGCTTGCTGCACTCTGTCAGACTTGGTGTTGTGACCCCTTCCCTGGGGAGCCTGTTCCCTCTGGATGACAAAGCTTTTCCTGATACCCAACCTCCACCTCCCCTGACTCATTTTTAGGCCATTCCCTTGGGTCCTGTCACTGGTCACCACAGAGAAGAGGTCAGTCCTGCCTTTCCTCTTCCCCTCACAAGGAAGTTGTAACTGTACTGTTGCCCCTCAGTCTCCTCCAGACTGAACAGACCAAGTGACACAGAGTCTCCTCCTAAGGCTCCTCCTTCAGATCCTTCATAATTTTTATGGCCCTCCTTTAGACACTCTCTCATATCTTTATGTCTTCAATTGTGGCTCCCTAAACTGCCCCCAGCACTCAAGGTGAGGCTGCTGCAGCGCAGAGCAGAGTAGGACAGTCCCCTCCCTTGCCCGGCTGGTGTCCCTGTGCCTGATGTCCCCAGGACAGGGATGTCCCTCCTGGCTGCCAGGGCACTGCTGACTCATATCCAACTTGCCACTGACCAGGACTCCTAGGTCTCTGTCCATGGTGTTGCTCTCCATCATCTCATTCCCCAGTCTGTCTGTACATCCAGGGTTGCCCCATCCCAGGTACAGAATGCGGGACTTTTCTTTGCTGAGCTCCAAATGGTTGGTGATTGCCCAGTGCTCTGGTTTGTTGAGGTCTCTGCAGGGCCTCCCTCCCCTCAAAGGTGTCAGAGCTCTTCCCAGTTTACTGTCTAAAGCAAACTTACTCAGTATCCCTTCCACTCCACTGTCAAAGTCATTTATTAAGATGTTAAAGAGCACAGGGCTGAGGATGGAGCCCAGCAGAGCCCCACTAGTGACAGGTCACCAGTGTGATGTCACCCCAGTCACAATAATCATTTGTGCCCAACCCATGATCCAGTAGCTCACCCATCACATGATGTGTTTATCCAGCTGTGTGCTGGACATTTTGTCCAGGAGGATCCTGTGCAAGACAGTATCAAAAGCTTAACTGAAATCCAAAAACATTATGTCAACTGGTTTCCATTGATCAGCCAGATGGGTTTCCTTGTCATAAAAGGAATTCAAATTTGATAAACAGGACTTTCTCATCATCAAGCTATGCTGGCTCTGACATATAACTGTGTTGTCCTTCAGTTGTCCAGAATATTCCCAAAGCTCCTGGGTGATAACTTCATGGTACAGGTACTGAAGGATCTGAGTAGAGAAGATGCCCTCCTTGATTTGTTGCTCATTAACAGAGGAGGTTTTGTAGCTGAATTGGTGGTTGGGTGGCCATCTTGGCTACAGCGTCACAAAGTGATTGAGTTTAAAATCTCTGTTGACAGGAAAAAAAGTGCTTCAACGCTGGATATGAGGAGAGCAGACTT